>JAUTBY010330739.1:0-30418 GCA_032361585.1 Peltospira operculata | reverse complement strand
AAAAAAAAAAAAAAAAAAAAAAAAAAAAAAAAAAAAAAAAAAAAAAAACAACAACAAACAAACAAACAAACAAAAAATAAATAAAGTTTTAATTTACATTTTAAATAATAAATATGAAACACATTAATTAATGAATAATTTGGAATTTATAAAATGGTCAGCAGTTGCTGTATTTTGTTTAGTATTATAGTATATTATATTAGTTCCATTCTGTGAAACTGATTTGCAAATGAGCTAGAATGATTCACAAACTGTGATGCAAACCCTAGCAAATTATTCTCTGTAATTTGAGGTACATAATTATATATTTAAATATGTGAAGATTTAAAATAGATTAATGTAATCTGAGTAAAATAGCTAAATATATTTTGATGTGTTTTTTGTTCTTCAGATTGGTTGGGTTGGCATTTTCGGCAGCAGTGGGAGTTACATTTTTGGTTTTAGGATGTGCTCTTCCACAATACAAGTAAGCTTGTTTGTATTATTTGTTTGTTTTATGATGTTAGAGGAGATATAAATGCATAACATGTAAATGTTTAATATGTTTAATTTAATATTAAATCAGACATTTAAAAACTATAATGAATTCTTTAATCAGTTCCCATGTAGTAAATGCAGTCTCTACAATAAGAGTATATTGCATTAAGAAAACCCCCGATAACATGATTTATAACATGGATGAAAGAAGCAGAGTGTATACAGTCAAAGCTATAAGTAAGTGTTTTAAAGTGTATTTTTATTTAATCTTCATTTATAATTATGCAGTGTATTTGCTCTTTTATTGCTACGGTAATTGAAATTACTTTTAGGCAAACAAATTACATTACAACACCTTAGGTAGCGAAATATCTTGCATACAATTAGATGTCATTAATAGATATGCAATAATGACAGTGAAAGAAATTTAAAGATAGGAGGAGCTGCCCGAGTGGGGGGAAATGGAGATGCAGTTCAAGGGAGAAAAAGGAAAGGAGGCAGAGGGATTAAATTAAAAAAAATAAAAAATAAATAATAATGACTGTATTAATGCATCCTATATAAAATGGTCTATATCACGTTTTGTGCCTCAACTCTTCATTTCAACCTATTTTTTTATTTTTCAGCAACTGGTGGCCCCTGTTTGTGTTGTTTTTCTATGTTCTGTCACCAGTACCCACCACCATCGCAAGAAGATTGGCTAACAGCCTTGACTCTTCCTCCAGTGCCTTGATCGAACTGTGCACATTTCTCACAACTGGCATTGTTGTATCAGCCATTGGACTCCCCATAGTGCTGGCACATGTTAATGTGGTGAGTTTGTCACTGCATTTCATTACGCAGATTAGGTTAGGTGATGGATTTAACAGGCACATTCAGAGCTGATCTGTTATAGCGTACACCTGTTAAGGGCACATACATGGGTTACCTGAGCTGTTTGTCCAAGACAGTTGATTAGTTAGGTCATGGGTGTCATGTGTACATTCAGAGCTGAGCTGTTAAAGCACACACCTGTCCTGGGCACACACCTCAGTCACCTGAGCAGTCTGCCCAGAACAGCTTGTTAATTATTTAACAACGACCTCAACACATTTTATCTACAGTTATATGGCGTCAGGAGTATGGTTAAAGGACTATTATGATAGAATGGAAATTGGCTGCCGTCACATAGGCTACTCGTTCCGAATAGCAGCAAAAGGTATTTGATATACACTTTCCCATAGATAGGATAGGACATAACAAGGCCTTTGATACACCAGTTGTGGAGCACTGGCTGGAACGAACTTGTTAATAGTAGATTAAAATGTTATAATTATGTTCTATAACCTCTTTCTTACCAGTATGATACTTTTTATTAAGGCAGATCTCTAAGGCATATGTGAGAGTCACAGTTAGAGAAATTAAACTTTTTATTTGATATTTTTCAACAAACTGCTGATATAAGCATCATTTTTATTATTACAATCATGCTTTTACAGTTCAGTAAACAATAAATTAATTTTCAGTGTTAATATTTTTGGTTTTTCAGATCCAGTGGGGAGCATGTTTTCTCGTACTTGCAGGAAATGTCATTGTGTTTCTCACAATACTGGGGTACTTCTATGTGTTTAATAATGATGACTTTGACTACAACATGTGGTGATTTGAGTCAACTGTAGCCCCCACCTAACTGAGTCTGTCCGGTACAGGTACCATTCTGTATATGATAGAAAGAACCACATACCTACCCACCAGCAGATAATGCACATCACAGTTTTATGTGTAATGAAGAATGTCATTTACCTGAATGTGCAGAACAGTTCCTGTGTTCATCAGAACAGAAAGTAAATCTTCCATCTCTAATTGCTACTACTAATATGTTATATTCCTTCTGGGTCTCGATATACAAAGAACAATTATTTTCTTAACAAGATATGAATAATGAACATTTTGAGAAAACATTTTAGCAAATTGATGTTCTTTTGTTCATTCTGATGATATGATGACAGTTGCCATATTAAAACAGGCAGAGACCCAGACAAGGATCTTGGAAAATTCTGGTAATCTTTTGAGTGTTAACTAACATGATTTATGCCTAGGGTGTCATAGGGCTATGATTGCATACTAAAATGTAGTTAATTAATTTTCCAATGCTGGCTTCGTATGGATGATCATAAATAAATGTGTAGTTGTGATTCACATCACTATTAATTCTTACCTTGCACTGATTTGCTCATTCTTCATTTCATGGTAGAAGTCCAATGTAATTATTATTGATTTCATTATACATTTGATTCATCTAATTTAAATGCAGTTTTATAACAATTAATTTATTATATATTATGTATTTATTTATTATATATTCAGACTTTATTAAGATTAAAATAATATATTTTGAGACAGGAATAAAGATGTCATCAAATTGTGATTTATATAGCTCGGTTTAAAAAATTCCCAAACTCCATAGTAAGCATTATTAAAATTTTAGGAAAACTGACAACAGTAATATAATTATTATCAGTGTTTTTTTGTTGTATCATCTATTTTAGTGAAGTTAATTTGATCTGAATTTCATTTAGCTTGTAAATAAGCAATTTATTTGTGTCATTTTGAAGTTGTATATATTATTATTATTGTTATTAAATAATGACCTGTTTGTACATGTAGTTAGAAATATGTGAAAATGGTGCTTTATTATAAATTGTATTTGCGAGTGTGTGGAATTTTAATTTTTTAAGGTTTTAACCTGAAATAAGGAACCTTTTTGTTTGTGTGTGTGTGATTGTGTGTGTGTGTGTGTGTGTGTGTGTGTGTGTGTGTGTGTGTGTGTGTATTTAAATATTTAATATTTCAATCATGCCTGGACAACTTAGATAATTACATGAAAACTAAAATGAAGCTATTTTATTTAATACATTTTGGAAAGTGGTTGCTTATTACCACTGTTTCAGTGTTTTCTTTTGTTGACTATTTCTTCAGAGCAACAAGCCTTCTTGAGGGGCTAGAGGAAAAAATGGTTTACATGTCCACATATCCTATAGTTTCAGACAAACCTGCATGCGGGCCCAGTCTGTGGCAGGGCCAGTGACTCGGTCCGAGGCAGGAGGAACCTTCTTGAGTGTTCATCCCTAGTGTCAGCACTAATACAGTTCTGGTACTAAATGTTCTTAATTTCCAAGTAAATAAAATCAAATAACGCTCTAATTTTTCAAAACTTTTTACTTTATTTTGAGTGTGATTAATAAATCACAACTGTGACTTCACAGATTTTGTCTTATTGTCCTAATGGTACATACTTAAAACAAATTTAAATCCATTTTCCCATAATGGATTTATCCGAGTGCCTTTGTCATCAGTCACAATCTTGGGGTATCTCCTTCAGCTATAGGGTAGAATGAAAGATTCAGCTATCATATAATCAACATGATTGGATAGTATTGTACCCTTAACTAATGAATACCATCTACTTAATATTATAAAACAACGTAATAGGTGTTGTGTGTCATATCATTAAGCTGTGCTGGTATTGTTAGTTTTTAGTTTTTTGCTTTTGTATTTTGTAAATGAAATTACAATCTGTACATAATTATGGACATATTCGTTTTCTGATATTTTTTATTCTGTATATTATGCTTTAGTAGAAGAAAACTGTTTTAACAAATATGTGTATAATGTATTGTTAATAAGTTTAATTTATACTTTTCAGTCTTTTATAACCTTTCAGTCCTTAAAACTAATTAACATAATATGTATCTAGATTCAGCTTATATTGTTACATACTGTAATCATATTTTGTGGACCTCTCTCATTACAATCACCTTTGTTAAATCATTTACACAGTTTAGCTGGAGATTTTTCAGTTCTCAAAAAGAAATATTCCAGATAATATTGGTCCCAAACACAAGAATTGATAGAAGACACAGAGCTGGAATAGGTGATAAAATAAGAAATGTGATTATTACAAAAGGAAACTATATTAAGAACATATAGGTTGATGAAGTAGATTTATAGAAACTGGAAAGTGCAATCAATTATCTATCTGTTACCGTACTTGACTGGCATGTTTGAAGTGCAATGTAATAAAAAAAAATGGTAGATTAGCTTCTCTCTAGTCAGATACTATATACAGCAAAATTAAAATTTTCAGTAATTAAATTAAACAATGGCTGTGCATCCAGAAAGAACATGCAAACTGAAACTGGCTTTTTTGACAAATGCTATTGATATATTTTCTGTTTGAACCTCCATCAAGCTGTCCTAAATGTTTTGTTGTAATGGTGACAGAATGTTAAATTTCTACTTTGATATATCATAGTGTTGATTGCTTTTTTGGGGTCTTTAATTTCAATTTGTTCCACCTAGATCTTAAAACTGTGCTCACAATTATTAATTGGCTTACAATAGTGAATCTTTATGAATTGCCAAAAGATGAAGTGGACCCTGGTATTAAAACAGTGAATGTCGTTATACCACATAAACATATTAACGGTAATGAACAAAACATTGATGAGCAGTAAAATGACCAATTTTTATTTCCATGAAATTGTGAATATTTAGCCTGCCTTCCTTTGTTTGTCATTCAGGTTTGTGAATATATTTCAGTGTATATATCGTAATAAAATTCTTATAGCTCAATGTGTTTGCTTTTTGCCTTAGTTTGTGAAACAAACAAGTGAAATGCTATCTGCAGTCTACTGTATATTATAACTCATTTATTAATCATACACACAAATCCTGTTAAGCATTTTTGGTTGTGTAATTGAAAATGAAAAATGCACACACACACACTCAAACCCTATCTAATGACCACCTCAGTTCTAAGACCACCCTGCTATAAAGACCACTATTTTAAAGTCTGGAATATTTTCTTATTAATTTATTGTATAACCACCCCAGTATAAAGACCACCCTGCTAATGTGGATTACAACTAGTAAATTCAGTCCTAATGGTTGTTCTTAGTGCATTTCGATCCCATCATAGCGACCTTATGACAAATGTCTTGCATATTCCATTCCCACAGACCACAGAAATTATTAATATATTTCCTCGCTGGTTCTTAAAATGTTATAGGAAGTTAATCATGTTATTTTAGATGATAGAAATTTAAAACAACAGTTAATACAATGTGTCAATAAAATTAAATGATATAATAAACCAGTGCTTTGAGGAGAAATGTTTTATTTAACAATGCACTCAATACATTTTTATCTATGGTTATATGGGGCATCAGGACTCAGGAGTATGGTTAAGGACAATTATGATAGTAAGAACGGAAACCCGCTGCTGCCACATAGGCTACTCTTTCTGATAAGCAGGATATCACATACCATAACCTTTTATACACCAGTTGTGGAGCACTGGCTGGAACAATACATGCAGTGCTTTGAGTTTCCATAAACATGCTAGCAGAGATGGTTTCAGCATGTCCAGTCAACATGTTTGTTGCAGGGTCGGTGGGTGTTGAATGCTACAAACCCAGTAACAGAACCACCCAGCTATTAAGACCAATGTTATAAAGTCCCATGAGTAGCCATAAAAGTGGTGTTTCACTCTGTGTGTGTGTCTCTCTCTCTCTCTCTCTCTCTCTCTCTCTCTCTCTCTCTCTCTCTCTATCTATCTATCTATCTATCTATCTATCTATCTATCTATCTATCTATATATATCTATATCTATATATATCTATATATATATATAATATATTAAAATAGTCTGGATGTGAGGATGAAATGGAAACATTGGATGTGGTCATTATAAAAAGGAAAACAAGACTTCTTTCTATTTTCCATCACCTATTTATTATGATACATGATTTGTTATACAAGTGTACATTCATATTACCAACAACATCAAAATGATGCTTTCTCCACTACTGGTAGTGTGAATCTAATAAGACAAATCTGTAATACATTGGTGCTAAATACTTTAATTCATATAGAAACATATCCACTGTAAATGTGTCATTTGGCAAACTGGATGTAATTTCTACCCTGATTGTACTATCTTGATTGTACTAAACTATGCAGTCTAATAAACATTTAAATGTAAGTTTTGCAACAGTGATCTAAAATAAAAATTAAAATAAAACAATAAAAAAAATTGTACTAAAAAAAACCTACCATTCTTAACAACTGAGCACATTGTTCCCTTTTGTCTGACAATTTTTTTTTTAATATGACATGTCATAGTGGCAGAAGCGGGTGGGCCAGGCCTATAAAATTTCTATTTTTATTTTAGTGCTCAATTTTAAAATTACAAGCCTGGAAATAACCTTTCAAGTCAACTAAATTTCAAACTTTTTTTGTTTTTTTGGGTGGTGGGGGGGGAGGGTAATCATCCTAACTTTGTAACTTGCAGGCTGGCCATCCAATATTAAAATTTTCTGCTGCCTTTGCATGTAGGCAACTGCATTTTATATTTTCATCAAAGAAAATAATTAAGGTACGTTTTTGTTTATATAAAACAATTAGAACAAGCTTTAATACATTGAAATATATGTGTGACCTAATATAAAGAATACAATGCACACCTCAAATACTTCAAAGTAATTATTTCAAGCATAATTGTACAAATCACCAGAACCACAAAAACTATTATTTTTGGTTATTGCCTAGAGTAACAAAACATGTCATAGAATATAAACTTTTCTATGTTATATGTGCGTTTGTTGGTCAGCACCCTTATCTCAATATTACACAATACACTGTAGAGATATTAAAATGTCATCTATCAGTTGAGAAAACTAAATTAAGCTACACACTTATGTACAAACAAAAATACACTTAAACTACCTACAAATATTTAAGAGCACTAACAAAATTTGTCCTAATGGTAATACAACCACCTGAACTGAGCACTGAAAATGCTTAGCCTAACGGCAAATAAGATGCTTTAAGAAATATGTCAAATCCTGTCCAATTCTTTCCATAAATAATACCTGTTTAAACAGCACTTTAGTTATGGTGGAGAATACTGAAAATCATAGAGGGTGAACAGTTTTTAAAATGGTTATACTTTGTAAACATTAAGTCATTTAATTTTCACATTATATTTTAACAATTCATTTTTTGTTTGTACATGTTTAGTTTAAATGTGTTTAACATACTTTAAACAAATGTTTAAGTTCAAAACCAAATTTGAAAATATGACAAGACATGAAACAAATAAAATTATTTTAATTAACAAATATTTTCCTAATTAAACTCAAATGATTGTCTTACAATAATTAAAATACATCAATATTTTCCTCAATTTTAATAAAAGATTTTGTTTTAAATTTCTATATGTTCTCCTTGTATTTATCAATGTTTAACATTCAGTAACAATGTTTTGTATGTGTGATGTGTTGTTTTAAGTGATAAATGATAACAATACACAGCAATATGCTTAATGCAAAATGTACCATGAAGTGATTTACTATAACAAGTGTTTTACAAATGAGCACAAACGTCCACATATAAAATGTTTTCTGATTAAAAATCAACAAAATAATTGTGAAAAAGTATAATCACAGTTCAACAAACGAGATCGCATATTGTTAAAGAATTCTGCTGCTTGTATTTGTAATACCAAATAATAAAACAAACTGCACCAATAATAATTTGCCATACAAGGTATTTTAACAATACAAAAAAGTGAAAATGTAATTAGTGACAGATGCAATAAAAACTTTTTAAAACATTACTGCTTGTGTATGTTGCATGTCATGAAATTTTACTTTTCATTCTCTAAAATTATACAATTCAGTCCTAGACCAATAAGATATATGTTCACTCATTTGATATGTCTAATTTAGTCTCTAGTTTAAACAAATAGTTACTGTAACATTAACAATGTGACAAGAGTATGGAAAATAATAACAGTATTTGTCTACAGTTAGTAGGAATATGCTTTTTCAAAGATAATGGCTGACAATGATGTTTGACAGACATATAGCAACATTTTACTGAGCCTGATAGATTCTTTGAAAACAAAGTTTAAAACCTCAATGAAATGTTTTTGCTTAAAGCATATTTAACTTTAGGATATGCATTTTACATTTAGAAATGCAATGATGTGTCATGACTTGTGTTTAATAAGATTACCAATTTAAAAATACAAACAAATACTAGCTTTCTCCAAGGACAAACATAATGCAACAAACACAAAATATACAGAATATCAGTAAGTGCATAATTTTGTTTTCAGTATCATCATTTAAACTTGTGCTGAACAATTACCAATAGATTTCTTCCAGTTGCAATTTATTATATGTTACTTGTCATCACTTCACATTAATACAAAAAAAAAAAACAAAAAAAAAAACTACCTTTGGAACATATTACAACTTTAAAACCACACAAAAAACAGCACATCTTCTGTCAATTTATGACATTTGATAAATATGTATCATATTTGAAAATAATATTCTTGTTCTTAGTCAAAATGCATTTAATCCCTGATGTGGCACTATCAACCAATTCATTTGAATATAATTAATAAATAATGTAATCCAAATACCAACAATCTATAACAGTCTGTTTTTACTGGATTCAACAAAAAGTACAACAATAACAACAATTATTTCACATAATTAAAACTTGTTTTTATAGAGATTATTTTACAGTTATTAGCAAAAGGTATGCTGGTTGGTTTATCTAATAGTTTTAATCCATTTTTGCAGGAAAGCATAAAGTGAACTTGAAAGCTGCCTATTTCAAATGTTTGGACGTCATGCAAAACTCACTATCACAATACATTCATATAGATTTCAATCATGTTAATTCTGTAAATGCTTTGATGACAAATAACCAGAAATATACATGTACTGCATAAAAGAAAAAAAATATTATATAATAATAATACTGCTAAAAAAGATTTCAGATAAATATATTAATGATTATCATTTCTTTTATTTTACCCCAATTAGTATTGCACACAGTATCTGTCTTAATGTTTCAGTTTCAACTCAAAATTTAATAATAAACCGCTCATTATTATGATTCTTTACACTGAAACTGCTATTCAAACCATAGAGTTCAATATTTTGTATTAAACTTTAAAGACTCTTATTTCTATTTCTAGAAAATATCTCTACTGTGCATATTACCCAACCATTATTACAATATATACAAAATACAGCTGCATATTTCAAATCGCATTCACCTAATAGACATAATCAAATAACTCATTCATCTACTGTTTGTACGTGAAGAGTTGATCATTTTCATGCCTTTTCTGGTCGGAGTTTGAACAAGATGTCAACAACTGTTTCGTCAGCAAGTGTCGAGATATCGCCAAGTTCATTGTCACCCACGGCTACTTTTCTCAGAATTCTGCGCATTATTTTACCTGATCTGGTTTTTGGCAGTGCTGGTGCATTTTGGATAAAATCAGGTTGAGCAAATGGTCCAATTTTTTTTCTCACTGAAAATATTTGATATTAAATAGAAGTTATTAAATATGAACAACAATGTTTTAGCATTTTCTGTGATAAAAATTTAACCATATAACAAATGTACATTTAGAAATGTGTTTATATCCATGTTTGTTACTTATTTTACCCCAAATGTGTAGAAAATGTATCTCAATAATATTAAAGTGATTTATGATATTATTAAACAAATCATTTGAGGCATTTAAACTGATAAAATAGTTTTTATTGTCATTATTTCACAGTAAAAAAACATTCCAACTTCGTTATTTTGTGGAATTTATCTTTGAGCCTTACTATACATCAGGTAATATTTAAAGACTTCATGTCACTTAAAAATAAAGTAGAGCTAGTAAGACAGACTGCTTTGTCTATATAATTTTGTTCTAAAATACTGCATATTTACCAATGTTCTTCAACTCAGTGAGAAGTTTGTCAGTGAAGTGATATCCCTGAAAATTAAGTAAGGAAAACTGCATTTACAAAGCAACAAAAGAAATGGAATACATAAAAAACATTGTCATTTTTCTAATATAATTTATTAATTGAAATAACATTATTTTCATTTAAGTGATTTATTTATTGAATTCCCATATAACCATTTATATTCTTCAGTGCCACTAGATAAATAAATCAATAAATCAATAGATAAATCCATTAACTATTATATTCATGAACTCTTGTTTACATTTAATTACCAATTAATCAGCTATAAATAGGCACTAAAATGTTCAGCAATTCATAAAAACCACAGATATCCAAAGTCTATCCAATGTATATAGTATCCTGAAAATTAGATGTTTTTTTTGCTTGAGGCCTAAAACAACTGCTCACCTCCTTCAGGGTGACAAAGCAGTATATGCAGTCACCCTTAATTTCATGCGGATGTGAAACCGAAGCTGCCTCTGTGACTGCCTCATGCTCAATCAGTGCCGATTCCACCTCGGCTGTGCTCAACAGATGACCTGACACGTTGACCATATCATCAATACGGCCTGTGATCCAGAAGTAGCCGTCTTTGTCCTGGCGAGCTCCTATATGACAATTTTAGTTTTTAGCAAATCACACCTCTCCATTAAGTAATTTATGTTTTATCTCCACTTTATAAATTGGATTAAGGTAAGACTTCAAAGAGGTGGCAATGTTAAAACTAAGGCCATACCATTTCACAGGAAATGGTAAAAATCTACCCTGGTAACTATGTAATGGATAATTCCATTCTACATTTTATTGTTCAGTTGACATATTAAATCCCAACTTGTGTCAGATCAGCAAATTATTTGTTGGAGTTTGCATCACAGTTTTAAAATCTTTATAGTGCACCTGTGAATTAATTTCACAGAATGGAAGTAATCAAATGTACTAATGTGCTAATCAATGTGCAGTAGCTGCTAATAATTGTTTTCCTTTCCAAATAATTCCTTGCAGATAAGAACATAAGTTTGCAAGTAATGTACCAAATAAATAATAGTTAAGTATTTAACATTTATAGCAATAACAACAATAACAATAGAAATAATGTTAAAAACATATTTTAAAAAAAATTGTAAAATGGCAACATTTCAACTAGCATATGAAGTAAAAACTAAAAAAATAATAATATTGTACAAAATCATACCATCTCCAGTGCAGTAATAGCCTGGAAATTTCTTGAAGTATGTTGTTTCAAACCTCTCATGGTTGCCATAAACTGTTCTCATTATTCCAGGCCAGGGCTGTTTGAATACCTAATAATAAAATAAAAACTTTCTTTACTTTATTACCCCAGCAGTCACTCGTAATGCAAAACATTTTGTGATATTTTCTCAGCGAAAAATATCCTGCATTGGATTAACCCGTAATTTCACTGGATGATACTGTGCTCACTCGCCAATCATGTTATCCTACTATATATGACATCACAATTTGGCAAACTTACAAAATGACATCACTTGGTTTAACATTTGTTCTAAGTGTTATCGAAATGTTTCTGTCTGTTGTTACCATTTATTATCAAATTTATGTCCCTTGTGAAATAATGTTCACCTGTAAAGCTCGTGACAACAAAATATTATTTCACTTGGGACATAAATTTGATAATAGATGGTAATTCGTTTAATATCCTCTATATACGTCCCTGGTAATATGATTGTACCAGGAAGAGATGTACTTATACCATTATTATATATAGGCATGTTAAAATAGCTTGTATCTCTGACAATACTATCTGTTGAATAATTCAAAAATATATATTACTCACCAAGTAGCCTTCTTTGTTTGAATTTTCAGGAATTCTGTCTCCATTTTCTGATAAAATTTCTGGTACCACACCAAAGAATGGAAAGCACTAAAAGTAACAATAAAAACAAAAATGTTAAAAGCAATAACAAAATAAACGAAAAAATGTGTTAGCTAAAATGTATGTTTAAACTAAAACAATGATAAGGACACTTCATTATTTGTATGATTAATTATGTAAATTTCAAGGGATACATTTTTTTTTAAAACTGTTATGTTGGATTAATAACATAAAACTAAGTTAATTTTATTGTAAAAGAGAAGCTGAATTAAAAAATATGTGTTGTATTTTATTTAAAGACACATTTAACACATTTTACTAATGATTATATCAGTGTCAAAATGGTGTTTTTAAATTTTATCACAGTATCACAAAAAACACCTGTTGGCTTACTGACACGGTTCAATCTCAGATTGACTGTGTGTCAGTCAGGCACTTTCACCACTAGGATACCAAGGCACCTTTCAAAATACTGCTCGTCTTAAACCTGTGTTTATAATAATTTATCAAATTGGCTCTAAGGACTTTACTGATTACAACCAACTTACAGCCGATCCAGGTTTTGTAGGTGTTGCTCCAGGTAATGGTGTCAGAACATGACCTCCCTGTAATGTAAATTTTTAAAAATCTAGTCAACAATTTATATTTACACAGAGCTACCAACTGTTACACTTAAGGTGTAGTTTGCTAAGTTCTGTCAATGTTTGCTACGCTCATGCCCAAATTGCTACTCTCAGGTGAAAAATATTCAACACAGTAGATCTACACTAATAAAAATCAATGTAACTTTTACAGCAGATAAATGGAGCAAGATTTTCAATGTATTTGGTCAATGTTTGTACTGGCGAATTCCTTTTTATTTGTCAAGCAGCCTATAAGTTTAATCTTTATCACAAATTATAGGTCTACAGAATATCTTGGAATACATTTCTGTGGCACTTTAAAAATTAAACATATAAAAGTTTAATTTGTGTCTTAAGAACTATTGTGAAATAATTATAGTATGAGATATTCTGTATCAGACACGTAGTTTTAATGCATGCTGTCCACTGTGTCGCATTTTATAAAACCTTCAAAGAACTGTTGCATGTAGTGAATATAGAAAATTGCATGTGAACTTGTATGTTAGGAATATAATCATTTTAATGTTAACTTGAATTAATGAATATAAGCATAACAATTTGGTATTTGTCATTTTCTTGCACAATAATTTTGGGTTTATTGCATTCTGATGCAATTTAAAAAAAATATTTTACAAAATCTGGTCTTTCATAATTCTGGACAAATCGTCTTACTTACTTGTCTGTATCCCATAACCGATGACAAGCATCATGTATGCAAAAAATTATAATGTATCTTTGTGTTCACCATTATTTGGTATGTTTTTTTGCAGCTTATGCCATTTGGCCATAGTATGCTCAAATATCATTTACTTGCTCAGTTTGTCATGAATGCTACTCTCACCTGTGGTAGCTGTTTACAGCATACATATTAACATTAATATTAGTATTTATAGAAAGGATAGTACATACCACAGCCTTTAATACACCAGGCATGGATACATAGCCCATATGGTCCACCATGTGGAATCGATCTGACAACTCACCGTATCATGAGTGAACATGCTTACCACTGAGCTACAACCCAATCCCAGGACATTAGACAAGAGTTAGTCACTATTTGCCAGTGACAGATAAAGCTGCACCTACTGTTTCTGTCTGCCAGAAGGTGTCTACGATAGCACATTTGCCATTGCCCACTACTCGATGGTACCACAGCCAAGCCTCTGGGTTGATGGGTTCTCCAACAGTCCCCAGGATTTTCAGGGACTCTCTTGAGTGTCTGTGAAATGAACACATTTCAAACGATGATAATTGCTTTATCTGTGGACATTTTTTTTTTAAAATTAAAATATGCTTAATTATATTTTCAGAAATATATAAAAAGCTATTTTATTAATTAATTCAAATTCTTTATTATATCTTTTCAGTATATTATTATTTTATTAAACCAGTTTATCAGACACATGACCTGGTATTATTTTAATATGAAATTAGGTACTTTCAATAACTAAACAAGAATATTATCTCAAGGAAAAACTGCAGTCTGGACTTAAACCAGGTTGCAATATTGTATGTGTAATTAGGTATGATGAGTACCATACTCCACAGTTTTGTATCAATAACACTATACCAAGATCAAAGGAATTTATCTTTCAAAATAACCCTGAAATTTTATTCCACAGCCAATAAATGACTGGGGGGAAATGTAACACACAGAACTTACCCTGCCCATAGCCAAATTAGCTACGTGATAATATTTACATAAAATTTAACACCTGGCTTTTCAAATATTATTTTAAAGGGATGTTTTTAAAGAAATTTCATGGAAGTGCTCAATATGCTTGTAAAATGGCTAATAAAAAATTCCTTTCCATGATGAGCTCTGAACACACCTTGTTACATATTCATCTCCAAACTTCATAAGAGTTCTAATGGCAGTGGGTGCAGTGTAGAACTTTGTCACCTTGTACTTGTCAACAATTTCCCAGAATCGGCCAGCATCAGGATACAAAGGCACACCTTCAAACTAAAGAAAATTGGAATACCATAATGATTTCTGAAATGACCTACACTCTTTAATACTTGTTATGAGAACAATTTTATTACAGTTTGCATAGTAAACAAATATGTTTGTACACATTTGCACATACCTTATAGCTCAGAATAGAAATGAAAATGTAATAGCTTTATTTTCTATCAACTGTGTTCTTAAAAACTGTTCTGGGTTTGAGTTAGCCTAGAATTTGAAACTGGTACCTATGTCCTTGTGTTTGTTGGCTTAATCACAGTGACAGAGACAAGATTTTTCACCATATGAATATTTTTTTTAATCTATGTTTGTCAGTTTACCTAGTACATTAAATGAGAGAGACACAGAGAGAACGTTTTATGAAAGACACACTTGACACATTTTATTTAATTATACAGCATTGGACATATTAAGGACCATTCTAATATAACAGGAAAATCATTGCTGCAAGATGGATTACTCTGTCCACCTAATTGTTTAGTACCTTTTATAAGCACCATTCCATAAACAGGACACCACATACTAGTTATTATATGTTATTATATAATAAATAAAATAAAATACTGTAACAAAACATTTGTTTCTTTTTTACAAACAAACATTTGTTATTACCAACAAATAATTTGTTGTGGTTCACGTTACAGTTTACAAATCATTCTAGATCATTTGTGAATCAATTTCATAAAAAGGAACTAATCAAATATACTAATGTGCTAATAAAATTGCAGTAACTTCTAACCATATTTTTCTTACCAAATTATTCCCTGACTACTTACGATTATTCCTGTTGACCCATTACAGAGTGGGCCATAGCAGACATAGGTGTGTCCTGTAATCCAGCCAACATCTGCAGTGCACCAGAACACGTCTGTCGGATGGTAGTCAAAGACATACTTGAACGTCAGGCTGGAATACAGCATGTATCCCCCAACAGTGTGCAGGACACCCTTCGGTTTACCAGTAGAACCACTGCAAAATACAAAATTAATGCACAATTTTTAGTGTAGAAAATGGTGAGAACATAATACATACACAAAAATTCAACAATATTAATTATGCAGTAGAAATATTTTATTTAATGACACACTCAGTATACTTTATCTATGGTTATATGGCGTCAAGCATATGGTTAGGGACCAATATGACAGTGAGAAAAGAAACCCATTGCCGCTACATAGGCTACTCTTTCCGATCAACAGCAAGGGTTCTTTTATATGTACCATTCTATAGATAGGATAGCATATACCATGGCCTTTGATACACTAGTCATGGAGCACTGTCTGGAAAAAAATGTATCCCAAGGGGTTCTCTATGTGGGATCGATCCAAGACCCACATAACCATAAGCGAACATGCTTAACACTGAACTATGTCCCACTCCCTAATTATGCAATGGAATCAAATTATTTGTCAGACTTGAAATCTATGGTGTAAAGTTCAACAGGAAAATTATACACTACCACACTTACCACAAAATTCAGGCCTGATAACTCTGTTTGGTAAGTGATGTTTTTATTAAATATTCTTATTGTATGATTAATGGCAAATATATATTTAAAATTCTAATCATATGCAAACCATTATTAGCACCCAAATATACAAATGCAATACGTGTTGTGCCATATTCAAATAACAATATAAAGACGTGAATGTGAAGATTAGTATTCAACTGCAAACATATATATATATATATATTTATTATGTTTTCCACTGCAGTCTTCTGTCCACAGCAACCATTACCTGTTCTAACTGATTAATTCCATTCAGTATTGTTTCTGAAACTAAGATAAATACAAAAAAGGTAATACCATATGGACAGATATAAATACCAGTGAATTTCTATTTAACTCTGTTCAAAATTTTGTAGTTCTGTTAGTCTGATCAACCCATTCAAACCTACATTGTAAGTAATTCTTGACATCTGACACAAGTATACTGAAGAATTAAAACTCTTATACGTCATGACACCAAAAGATGTACTTTAAGTTTAAACAGTCTGAACACCGATTTATCCGTAAATAATATAACAGTTTTATATACACTATTTCCATCTATCAATTATTTTTATGGCTATATAAAAATGTATGTTCTGTAAATCACTTTTCATAATACTACACTTTCCAGAATGGATATCACTGTAAATTGGGAAATGTTACCGAGTCTAAAATGTATCTGACAATGTAAGATACAGACTAGTATATTTAATGCTAAATAGCATTAATTAGCTGCATAAATAATGAAATTTACTGTACTGACAGTCTGTGTATGTCAAAAGTTACAAAATGAGATGGTTCTCTCAGTTTTAAGGTTTAGTATGCCAGTATTGCTAAACTTGTATGTTGCTAATATATCACTTATTAAATATTTGCTACATTTTAAGATTATTAATACTTGACAAATTACAATAAATATTCCACAATTAGACAACCTTAAGGATTCTGACAAGTATGAAATAATATGATCAGTAAGTGTGCATCGCCACAAGTCAGAAGTCAATTTATGGATAAATGGTGAAATGATCTTTGGGTAAAATTGTTGAAAAATAACTTTTGCCTTACCCAGGCTATGTACTTGGGAACTGTTTTGACTAGCCCATTGTGCGACTCACAGCAATACTTTGACTCGCTTGTATAACTTTTGAATGACCCATGATCAAGTTATATAGTACTGAGAACAATACCTGTCAATGTTTAGTCACTAGCTGGGCGACATATGATACGGTTTTGACTCGTCCTGAGCTATTTTGACTCACCACGGGTAACTGGGTGATCATAAAGTGCACACCCTACTTACCTGGTGTACAACATGAAGAGAGGATCTTCTGCATCCATCCACTCCGGTTCACAGACAGGCAGTGCCTTTTCCATCACTTCATGCCACCAGACATCACGGCCAGAGTGCCAGTTGATCTGAAAGGTATTAAACATCTTATTAGCATGGTGTGCACTTTATGGTTATTGTCCTCAGTATTATGTAATTTGACCATGTTTCAAAAGTTTTGAGGGCAAGTCAAAGTATTACTTTGAGTCACCTGATAGGCCAGTCAAAAAAATTCCTAAGTACATACCCTGTGTTAGTGATTTCATAACCAATCCAAAAACAGGATTAATATTATAAACAATAACGTGATACAGAATGCCAATTGCTTTCAATCAATGATATATTAGTGATTTATAATTCTAATTTATTTATCAATCATGTAGCTAATTTAGCAGCAGCAAATTTTACTGGTCACTGATTATTAATGTTAAAATGTATACCATAATTTATAATTGTCAATAGTATTAACACTTAAAGTGTTATGTTTCTCAAACAAAAATAGATGGCTGTGTTCCCAGTAAAGAGGTCGGATATAAGCTGAAAAGAAATTAAAAAGTAATGTAGGTTTCCTACCCTGAACTTGCTGTAAGGCCTCTTGGCTGGCGGTTCCTGATCATGGTCTCCATTAACATCATCCTGCACAATGACCTCATCATCTGGACTTAAATGTCGAACCACAATACACGTCTCCACTTTATGGCCCCTGCATAAAACAAAAAGTTCAATATTAGTACAAAATCCTACTTAAATTATATAATAGACTTAAGAAATTTATTTAAACAAACAAAAACACCACAAAACAAACCACACACACACACACACACACACACGCACACACACACACACACACACACACACACACACAACAATCACTTATGCTTTTTTGGCATATAAAAATATTCCAAACTAATGCTGTCAGCATTCTTTTTTAACATTAAAATAAAATATCACTAGCATAATAAAGAAGTAACCACCAGTTAAGTTAGCTTATGCAAGATAATGTATGTATATACTAAAATAATGTAGACTTGGTGATATTCTAAAAATTAATGTTTGAAAAGCAGATTCAACTAGAGAGGTACAAGGAACTTGGGGGTACTTTTCTTCTTATTGTACAACTTTAAAATAATGCTTGCAAGAAATATAAAATAAATGTTTGTGTTTCCCTTCAAATTCATCCCAATCTCAGAAAAAATAAAAATAAAATAATACCTGTCATCACACAACTTGACAGCATTGTCAACTATTTCCTTGAGATTCAGTAGTTTGGTTCCTCTCCAAACACCATCTTAAAAACCAAAATATTTGTTAATATCATTATGTACTAACATAAAACATTTTAGTTTCTCATAAAAATTCATTTCGACATGCACAGTAAAGTCAAATAAAGGTAATCAATAAATGGATCAAGACTTCTAGAACACAGAGGCCCAATGTGACTTTTAGACTTAGGCCACTAATTAATTACACAATTACTATTAATTTTAACTACTGATATTTATGACAAGTAATATTTATAAAAATTCTAGAAGGCCTGTGGGTGTAGTAGCATACAGCATTAAATTCAGTAATTCAAAAAAAAAACACAACAAAAAAAAACACCACCAATATATTAATAGGCAGGGCAAAGGTTATCTTGCTTACTAACAAATTTGAAGATATTTAAAATGGTATAAAGATGTGAATTCGATCATCCATAATTTTTTAATTATAATATTGACCAAAGATTCTTGTAAATATGTGTAGTAAATATTTAAATTTGTGAAACAGAACAAATACAGCTATGATTTCAATATTAACTTTATTTTTTAATTTTTTTAAAGTGTACCAAGAATACAATTTCATAAATTGTAACACAAATTGCCCAGATGCCAGTTATCTTTAATTGAAATACACACTGTGCATACACAAGTAACATTCATCAACAGTTTCAACTACTAGTACTACATGATTACAACTGCATCTTTTTTTATATTAAAGAATATAGACAGTATTTGTGCAACAAGATGATTGTGTTGCAGGTTGCATGTGTTCTATTCTTTGTTTAAAGATGAAAGGTTATTAAAGTTTTTGACACAATTCTTATTCAAATGAAACATTAAATTACAAACACTATTATTTTTGGTTTTATTTACATTATGCTAATAAAATACATTTACTCAAACATTCTGAGTAACAATTGTGAATGATGGCAATGATTACTTGTGAAATGATGCTAAGCAAGCAATCATGTTTCAAATACATTTTACACTTTATAAAAATGCTATACATCTATTTGTCATGTGTTTGAGATGGAGTGTTACAAACTAGGCAAAACTTAGAGCATCATTTTTTTAACCATGATCTTAAACCTTTTTCTGACCACAGAGTAATTTAACCAACTGCACAAAACAACATGTTTTAAACATAGATACTGAAGTATAACTAGACATGTTTTAAGTTTTGAAAATAGTTGTTATCTATTTTATTATCTCCCCTGTTCTGAACTAAGATGCCCATTAAATATATTTCAGTTATTATACATACAGCATTCAAGCTAAGCTTTGCATTTGTGTTTTAACAAGCCATGGAGGAAATATAAATTTCCTCATTTCCAAGTAGGGAACGAAACAGATGTGTATATATAGTGCTGTTTTAATAGAATAAAAATATTAACACTCATTATATATTTTATAATGAATTAGTTAGTAATTAATAACTAAAATAATAATCAGTACAGTTATTTAAATAATAAATAAAATATATTTCTAACAAATATATTAAATTTAGTTCGTCATGTAATAAATAATTATCTTCTAACTAAATCTTTCAGTTTATCAGAAATAGTCTCAAACTATTCTTTCCTTGAGTAAGTCTATTTAGTTTATGAAATAAGATGGCATTTGAATTTTAAAATAACAGTCACATTATAAAGAAAGATTATAACTATATAATAGGAAAAATATGTTATATATAGTCAACATAATTATTATTACAATAAAAATTAGTTTAAACAAAATATGTTTAACACCTTACTTACACCTTAACATATCACTTTAAAAGATTTGAGATTTGATGAGAAAAAACTAATTAAAATATCACATTGCACTTAATTACATGACATTGATTTAAAAATAATAACAATAACAATAACAATAACAATAATAATAATAATAATAATAATAATAATAATAATAAAAAAATATACTCAGCAAATTTAAAAAAAGAAATGACTCCATAATAAAATGTACATGATTCTGATAATAAATTTCTGATGCCAACTTTTATTAACTTGCATAATAAATGATCATTATTAAAAGCAAACCCAACCAATGGGTGTAGAAAACAATTACACAACAACCATAGTTATTAAGATAACATTAATAATTGAAACAACAGCTGGAACTACAAATTAAGATAATGAAAATAAAGAAAACATAGTATAAAACTGACCACTACCAGTCCTTACATAATGATTCGACAACCCATCACCATAAACAATAAACCATATAAAAAACAAATGCCTAACACGAGCCATGCATTTATGAGAGAGAGATAAATGTTTTATTAAACACGCACTCAACACAATTTTATCTACAGTTATATGGCATCAGGAGTATGGTAAGGAACCATTATGATAGTAAGAATGGAAACTCACTTCCGTCATATAAGTTACTCTTTCCGATAAGCAGCAAGGGTTTTTTAATATGTACCATCCCATAGGCAGGATAGAACATACCACGGCCTTTGATAACCAGTCGTGGAGCACTGGCTGAAACGAGACCATGCATTTGTGATGCTCTTGTAACATATTGTACTGAACTATATATCTAATCCAGTTTAGTCAGACAAGTACAAATAACACCACACCTAAAAATAAGTAGCCAGTCATGGTCATTGTCTGGCACAAATTTTAAACATGTCATGATTTTACATTACCGATGTCGATTGTGCCGATCATCATGTCCAAAGCTCACGCTGGAGTAAAATGCTACTGTTTTGTAGTCCATACACTTAATATACTGATTAAAAAAACACAAATAGGATTTGAACCTACTACACCTGTTTGCAGGACCTTATTGATCATGAGTGGGACAACATTACCATTGTGAGTGCCATGGTTCAGATACAAATGAAAATGTTAAATGGCCAACAGTAATCAAACCGTGATCTAAGATAACTGTATTTCGTAGCTTTTTGTTACATTCCTGTTGTAAATAATAAAACATTGTTTATTTGGTATACTGTATACTAGGAGTTAACTAACGTACTGAAAGTACTGAAGTTTTGGAATCCTCGAATTATCAAATTGATGCTACTGTTCATTAATATAATTTCTTAATGTTGTCCAAAGCTGACCTTTTCATTTGTCTTAATGTAGCTTCCTTATGGAAATCTATAAATTGTCCACATATACTTTGCATATAACTTTACATACATTGCCATTCTCATTTGATTTAATTATGAAATCATCTGAAAACCATAATAGTGTTCCATGCACCCCCCTCCATCTGAAGACCTTTTATTTTTATTTTTCACATTAGGTTCTGACAATTATCAATGATATATATACCCAACTAAAGTGATATCACACTTATTAACCACCTATAAACCACTTTAATTTCTAAATCAAATATGAGTTCCTGTATGTAGCAAAATGATCAAAGGAAATGTTCAACTAGATCTATGTTAATAAATGTTTTCAATGACTTTGTGATGACAGTGACATTGATTTCAAGCTAATACATTACATCTCTCACACCTACAATGCTAGACCCATTCTCATATTTTATTTCAAATAGTAATATTAACAAAAATATGTTATTTTAAGATTTGTAGAAGAGTGATTAGTGTTTGCACTAATGATCTGTCATTTATGTCTATATTATTTTTTATATCTTTACAAATAAATGACAAAATTGTTCAAGCCAAATTTTATGCTATGAGTTTTGCAATACTGCTATGTAAAATGTTGAAGCACAAATAAACATTTAATTTAAACACAGATTAATGTGTTCCTTCAAAAAAAATAAAAAAAATAATAATATTCTTGTAAAAAAAAAAAAGAAAAAAAAAGAGGATGAAAAAAATAAATAGCCCATCTGTGAGCTTCAAATAAATATTTAGCTTTTAAAACATTTGATTAACACAGTGAAATGGGTTTTTTTAATTAGCTACAAATTCATGTATGAATAGATTTTCTAAATGTGATACTTAAAATGTTCCCTGCATATATCATAATAAATTTATTAGCTCCACCAAATCTTATAATTCAGAGTTTTAGCTGAAGCAGACTGAAGTTTAGGATGTAGTATTAAGAGCTGCCATGGTACACCATGCTACTATTTGGTTATGATTCCGAAATGAAAGAATATCAATGTCACAATGCTGATTTTTTTTTTTTTTAGAATCATGCAAAGATGAGCCACAATTTTCCACTTAATGATTGTTTTGAGTATTTTATTTTACAAAGACTGAAGCCAAACCTAGCAGCACACACCTGATGTAATTATTGCTTTACATTTGGCATCAATCACTCGATCTGACAGGGATTCTGAGGAAAACCCAGCAAACTACAAAAGAAATGTACCAATGTTTAAACTAGTTCTCAAAATTATAAACTAAACTAAATCTAGGCACTTACAGGACAATTTTAATCTAGCAACTAGAAGAATTCCAAACCAGCAACTAAAAATAATAAATCATAACAACAATGTATGTCTATTACCAATACTGGGTAACACACCATTAACATAAACATAAGAACAAGTTTTAAAGTATAACAACAAATCACAGATGACAGATTAGAAACATTGAGTAACGGAGAAATATATATACAGGAAAAATATACTGAAAGCAAAATTACCTCCTGAATTTAAAATCCTATTAATTATTTTTAGTAAATACAACTACGATTAATACTCAAATATATTTGCTGTGTATAACACTACACAAATGTTACCTTAAGATATTTTTATTAACACTAAATTATTCTCATTTTTCTTACAATTTACATACACTTTAAAGTTATTAGTTTGTTATTTACAAAATGATCGGTAATTTTTCTACCCAAATAATTGTTAGTCTGGTGTTGGTTAATACTTTGTTAATACTTTTAAAATCATGATGCTGATAATTAGTTGGATGTAAATTAGTATCACAAAATCAACCTTGTTTATATATATATATATATAGATGGCTATATCACAAGATGATATTTAATGTTTTTTGTCAAATAAACACAATACACAGAAAACATGCACAAGCAAAACAAGCTGATTATATGTGTTCAAGCAGGTTATTGTAATACAGAACACATATGCCTTCTGATATTTAGATTTTGCATTTCATATGTTATTTGAAATTCAAAATAGCAGTTCACAATAACTAGAACTATATAAGAATATATTTATTAGTGAGATTTTCAAATTACTAATATTTTCTAATATTTTTTTCAGCAGGCATATGATGTCTGTTGTCAGGCTTGAAATAATTTGTGTGGTCCGTACAACAAACAAAAGAAGTGTGGTAACCATTCATTTTGCTTTTCTTTTCTTTTTTGACATTAACAATTTGTTTAATTTAAAATCATTTTTCAGGTCCATTATATAAAAAATTAAGAAAAAATGACGATTCTTTTTGGTGAGTAAAATTCTGCATTAACCACACAAACTGATTTCTGGTTTAAGATAAGAAACAACAACTCATTAGTTATTAATAGAGATGAGGCCAACCTCCTATTAACATAATCTTTGCTTGACCATCGCAAACACGTTCAGCAATTGAAAGAGAAGAGTAGCCACCAAACTAGAAAACAGCAAATGACGAAAATAATGAGTTAGCACATTTAAAAAAAAGATAGAGTAATGTATCCACTGACAATAGCTTCACCAATTAGTGAAAAATATTATTAAAATGCGGATAAACAAGCTGAAAACAGTCTAGGCAAAAATAATTGCTTTTAAGACACTGCAAAATTTCTAAGACCAATCTGGAAGTACAATGTATGCAAAATCACATCAGATTCTTTTTTCATTATACTGAAGCCCAGTGGTTTCCTAGTACTATATGATGGTATTTCACAATTAATATTCTTGACAAATATCTTGCTTGTGGTAGATCTTGACAGATTTGTGTCAGTCTAATATATATAATGATGGTACTTTCAGATTTCACAGAAAATTTGTAAATTACAAGATATCAAACTACAGACAAGTTTACAAAGTATAATAACTGAGTTAACACCTAACTCAATACTAACAGTACCTCAAATGACATGCTGCATATTAGGAAGTTTCAAAATAGTAGTTTGAAAACCCAATTTATAGAGCATGTCCACATTTATGTGTGTTTTTAAACACATACCAAATGAACACTGCTACTGCATATTACATTTAGTTTTCATCACCCAAAATGATATAAAGGAAGAGGAAGTGCTTTATTTAACAATGCATTCAATACATTTTAATTATGGTAATATAGCATCAAACATAATGATGGTTAAAGATAAGAAATGAACCATGCTTCTGCTATGTAGACTATTCTTTCCAATTAGCAGCAAATATATATTTTGACCTACACAAATCCATAGACAGGATTGTACATACCATGACCTCTATTATACCAGTTGTGGATTACTGGTTGGAATTAGTCATAGCCACACACCATGAGCTGATTCTACTGAGTTATGCTCCTCAAAATAACAGCTAAAAAGGAAACAACTGTCATTTGGTAATAGATTTTTAATATTAAAATGATGTATCTTAAAGATTTATTTCGACATAATACATATACAAGATTAAGCACTAGCCCAAAAATATTTTTTAAATATATAATTATTTTAATATTATATAATTTATTATTTGGTTATTATTAATAACTTTATTATCATACACATTAATGAATAAGAGGAGAGTAAACATTTTTTTAAAACCACCCTATTTGAAATAAGAAAATGGGGTATGCAATCTTTAATAGAATTATAAGTGGTTAATGGAATGTCTACACATATATGGATGGTAATAACCACTAAATAAATCATATGGCATTTCCTTTTTATTGAAAATGTTTTTTCTTTACAGTGGAATTCAGAGAAATTAAAAATACACTAATAGGTCAATTGGATTTAGAAATAAACCAAATATTTAGGTGGCAAAATATTTAGTACTAAGTAGTATTTTTAACACTAGATAATTCGGCTAGTAAGTTAGCCAAAGCTGAAAAAGTATTAACTACAGGTGTTAGGCTAGTTGATTTGTTTAACTCTGACTATGTAACTATATAACAAAAGGTATAATATTTTATGCATTCTATATTTGGTTATAAGAAAACTAAAAGTGATTATTGTTTATTTGCTTTTTCACATGTTTGTCAGGTATACGTAGGGAATACACACATGCATTATTTTTTTTTTACAAAAACTAATTAAAATGGAAAAACTGCAAAAAGTCAAACTCCATACTGAAATAAGCATGAAGTACTGAAATGGTGTTTTTTTAAGCATTTTTTATATTACTAGTTAAAACAATCATAATTATGTTTCAATTACAGAAATAAATTAAGTTAATTGAATAAAATCTACGTCCTTATCCCTGTTTTTTTCAGGGATATCTAGTTTAGAAACAAAAAATGAGAAAAAACAAAAAGTTAGACTATATTTAGATTAATTAAGTATTAGTATGTGTTAGACTCTACAAGCAAAATTATCATATATATGAAATAATGACAGCAAATGAAATATAATCGTTCTCAATTATCACTGTGTAACATTTAAAATTCAAATAAAAATACCTAACGTATACAATGTCAGTGTTAATGAGCAAGCATAATTCAACTGTAGTTTCATTATCACTGTCATTAAAGATTTATGATATCCCAATCTAACTGAAACATACCCCCCCCCCCCCCAATATTGTTTTAAAATACTGCTTCAGTCTCACCACAATGGAATGAATAGCACCAATTCTAGCACAAGCCAACAGTGAGATGCACAGCTCTATTATCATCGGCATGTAGATGGCTACACGGTCACCCTTCTTTACACCTGAAAAGATTCATAACAAAGAAATTATCACAATTCTTTTTAAAATAATACACCGTGAATTTAGGTTTTGTAGTATTTAATATAGTCTGGTTATAAGTATAGTGCAAAAATTAATTTTTATGTGGTTTTCAGACCTACCAGAATATGGTAGTCCAAATAATCCATTTGTCCATGCTCAGAAGATGAAAAACCAACAAAAGAAACCCCACTGTGGACAATTTTTTTTATAATCAACAATAAAAATTTTAATACAAGATTAATCACATACCCCAAAATAGTTTTTGACAACAGAATACTTGATCTAAAGTTGCAACAAAGAAATAAACTCCTGACTTCCTGTTTACAACAGTTACTTTAATTTCAATATGAATAAAAAAACGAACAAGGAATTAAGTATTAACCTTTATCACTATTGGTGATCAATCATACACTAAAACTGACAAAATATTGTAGAATTCATATTTTAAATTATTTTTTTAATTCAACTGAAGAACTGAATTCTAGTGGAAACCCTTTATCAGCTGTTATGTTTATTAAAAGTATACTGTTTTCTATCATGTGATGTTTTATTTTTTATTAAATTACCTCTTTCCCTCATAATTACTAATACATGTAACAGTTTTAGATGTGTTTGTATCTAACTGTATTATAATATTATTGTTCATAAATATTGTTTCACAACTTTGAATTTTGTTTTACTTTTTAGGGTTAGTAGTATTAGTACTGTTATTATAAAGGTACATCCAGAAGTAGAGATAATGGAATTTTTTGAAAATCTTGAAGGCCTGGTTTTTTGTTTACTTTACTAAATAACTCTATGCATTAAAAACCACCAATCAAGTTTCAAAAAACATTACCAACATTTAAAAAAATCTATAATTATGTCTAAAAAGAATTTGATAATACTGTCTACTTAAAAACTGATGCTGTTAACTGCAAAAAAATTATACTTTTCAATGATTATATCAAGCAGATCAAAATAAAATTATCAAAACCAACTGCTCTTGCAATAGTATGTTAGTACATAGGCCCATAAATGTATTCATATCAGAAAAAAATTGTGTTACTTTGCAGGACTCATTAATGGACTTACCAAATGATTTCAAGACATTGGCACATTTGCAGACTTCTTCAAGAAGCTTGCTGTAAGTGATCTGACCATGGTCTTCTGGGTTATTGCCCTCCCTGAAATAAAGAGATACGTTTTATTTAATGACATACTCAACACATATTATTTACAATTATGTGGCATTGAATATATGGTTAAGGACCATTCTGTTATTGAGAAAGGAAACCTGCTATGAAAGGTTGGTTTGGGAGGGAGAGGCCCAGGAATTCTTGTTACGGTATCTGTGCTAAAGAAACACTTTTACTTTCACTCACAGTAGAGAGAGGCAAAGCTAGTGCTACTGAAATTTACAGTTTCTCCATGAAGAATTAAGTTTGAAATGAGGAAGTTTTACACCATGAATTTCAAAAGTTTGGTTTTGAGCAATAATTTATCAGCCAGTTAAAATTACAACAGATAATTACTGTTGAAGAATCTGATCATGTATGAGAGCTTTGATAAGAACTTTTGTTAGAAAGCCTGCAATTCCGTAGTCACACCCATAGTCTTTCTGATTAGTAGAATGGGATCTTTTATATGCATCATAAACCCTAGATAGCACAGCAAATATCATGGCCCTTGTTAGTTCAGTAGATATGGAGCTGGAAAAAGAAATGGCCCAGTGGGTCCACCGAGTAAATTCAATGTGACATCCACAGCACCACAACCAACCGTGCATACATTCCGAGAAACAAAACCTAAGCCAAAAAACATTATCTTCCACCTTTTTAATTTTCCACATGAATTTATAATGCAGGTCTGCATAACTGTGTTTGTTTTCCCAATCCCATGAAAAAGAGACCTGATAAGAAATCTTGGATGTATCTCTGACTCAATTAAAACAATGATTTTCAAGATTTAATATTTAATTAAGCAACATATTACTTATAATGAACAAGAAAACAATAAATTGTTGTATTAAATTTTATTTAAAAGTTACATTTTTCTAAACATGAAATAACTGGCATGAAACAGTAAAATACAGTCACATTCAAAAGATAAGCTATTTTCCATTTCAAAACCTCAAAATGAAACACTGCAAATCCTGACAGTGATATATTTTATTCTGCTTATTATGCACTTTGTGAAAAAAAGCAATTTCTGTACTTGTTAAAAAGAAAAAAGAGTAATATTTAATTTTGTCAAAAAACCCAATAAATTACAATTACGCTGCACTGTGGCATCATAACAAATACAAATGACATTAATGCTTTCTTTTACAACTATAATAACCTTATAAAAACAAGATAAATGTTATATGCCAGATTGTTCTTAATAATTTGGAAAAACAGGTTTATAGTTTAATTCAGTAATAAAAGAGATAGGCCAGGGTGTGAAAGAAGAGATCTTGCATCTTGGTGTAGTAGTTATGCCGACACCATATAACTGTAAAATAAAATGTGTTGACTGTATTGATTCAACAGATATTTGATATATCATGCTTATCACATAAACAAGATAGCACATACTATGGCCTTTGATATACCAGTCATGAAGCACTGGTTGGAATGAGAAATAGCCCAAAGGGTCCACAATATGGGATCGATCCAACAACCTATTTCATTATAAGAAAACATTCTTACCACTGAGCTACATCCCACTCATGTTTGTTTTTTCAGTATACTCAGGTACATTGCAAGTTCATAGGGAGTCAATAAATGCATAGTAGTTTATTTCATTCAGATATTGTTAGTTCACCCTAATGACATATTTGTTTTTGAAAAACATGCTGATTCTATACTTGCATGGTAAGCTGTAATTATCTAGATCTACATTTATCTGCACAGAAATATGTAATCCTAAGACACTGGAGTTGATAAATAGCCACCACACTACTACTACTACTAGTGTCATTGTTGTCCTGGGTTTGTTTTCACATCTGCAAGATACTGCATACCACTGCTGAAGTCATGCATTTGATATTTGATGATATAACTGGAGTTTACTATATAACTATGGAAAAAGTGTAGTGCTATGGCATGGTCCAGGAAGTGAGGGAGGATTCTGGGATATAAATGGTAATAGTAAACTAAAACCACAGAATAGTCAAAATTTAATTGAAAGAAATGCACATTTACAGTAAAATAATCTAAAACCAGAAAACAACAAATAAAATACTGGATTTGGAAAGAGTTCAACTTGTTCTCCCTTATCTAAACTAACCGTAACCCTAACCCCAATCCTAAACCTACCTGTAGCTCCAACCTTGAACTACCCCTAACCCCAGTATCCCTGAGTGCTTGTTGAGGATTCCATTAACAGAAAAAGCTTTTGCGCACGCACAATTGTAATCGCACCATTAGTACAACAGTGTATTATTTTTAGGGATGGGACGATACACATTTTCCATTTTCGGTTCAATTTTCGATATCTGACTCACGGTTCGATATATTCACGATATTTTTTCACAACCACGCCACCTATCACACACACATTTTAACAAAATGTTTTAAGCGAAACAATTTTTATTTGTGAAGATCACGTGTAAAATAATCATTAAAAAAAAAAATATATATATATATATATATATATGTATCAATTGCAAATCAAATATGGATCTTGACTAGAAAACTAAAAATACCATTCTGGTAAAGTTGTGTCAAATTTTGGAGCCATTTTATGTTAAACAAAATTAATTAAGAAACAGATAATCTGATAACGGGCAGGGTGAGCCATGAATATGGAATTATAAATCTTATTGCTATTAACCGTAATAATTAGGATTAATCTGTA
>JAUTBY010329630.1:0-17553 GCA_032361585.1 Peltospira operculata | reverse complement strand
ATATGAGAAAAAGTTGAAAATTTCCACCCACTGAAAACGTTTTTGCACAAATTAATTCAGTAGTCAGAGGGTTAATCAGTGATGTAGTTGTAACCTCAATACAATACTATCAGTGATAGAGCACCCACTCGTAATGCAGTGGGTGGGTCATTACACCGATTCTTCCTGGTGGACTCATTAAGCTGTTTCTTATTCCAACCTGTAGAACAAAGCTTGTGGTTCACACTACTCTGTCTGTAAGATGATGCATTTAAAGATCTCTTGCTGTTAAGCGGCAAAAACAGCTCAAAGTGACAGCATTGGGTTTCCTCTTACTGCAAATGGTCTTTAAACACGTCCTGGGCATTAAACAAATCTCAATTATTCCCTATAATTACCAAATTATCAGAAATCAAAGTAATGTATTAAGCAGCTTACCTAGGGCACTTTCTACATTCATATTATTGCTGATCAATGCATTCTGGGCTTCCTCTTTCTGTAAAACAATAGCAAACATGACAATGTTAGTGGGTTTTTTTTAAATGCTATGAAAGCTGACTCACTGTTTAAGCACTACTAGTACGTCAATTTAATTTTTACATTTTACACACAAGACTATCCGGTGTGCATAATTAGACAACAGGAAATGGATAATACACCTTAGTTTTAACACTTTTCAATTTGTCTGTTAAAAATAATTAGATAATTTGATATAATTATGTGATTTTCATTAGCTGTTTTCATTTGACAATCAAGACTGCTTTTAGGAACTGATAGCTGATTGAAATAGCTAATTTGATTGGGGTCAACAAAGTATGTACATTTTAAATAATTAGTCAACTATCAAGACATCTAGATGCTAATAATTTCACAATGTTTCTAACTGGTACAAATGTAATATAAACAAGAAAAGAAAACTGAAAATAATACACACCAATTATTTTACGTTTTTGTTAAATAAAATTAAGCAAAGAAATAGGTAGGAAAGTTGTAATTACATAACTCCCTCACAATGCATTTTACAAAATAGTATTCAGTAACGGAATGCAGTTTAACATTTTAAATTACCTACATAAGAGTTTTGTAAAGTAATAAACTGTATTGTTCCATTTAAACACTGCACTTTTTAATGTAACAAAATGTTACTGTTTTCATTTCTTGCATACCCTTCCGGTGTGATGGAAAACAAACAACCCCATGTGAGATCAGCAACATGCACTTAGTAAGAAAAAAATGACGTCAAACTTTCAGTAACACCTCGCATGATGTTAACTACATTCACTTAATATGTATTATTTGTTTACATTTTGCACAAGTTGTTTGCGCGTAACATTCAATACAGCATTAAAGATTTCTTCAGAAAAGAAAGCATTTTCACACATTCGTTTAAAAATAAAGTTATTATTCAACAGGCCTATTCTATGAAACATTTAGCATAAACGTAAGTAGTCATAAACCGAGAATGTTCAGAGTTAAAATGATGTCATTGCATTTATATTTCAAGTAATGTCATTACGGCATTTCCGTTTTTTTATTCTATTACTCATGTATGCAAGAAAAATAATTAAACCATCTTGACTGATATGCAAGAAAAAGAATCAATCATGAGTGCCTGATGCAGACGGGAAATCCCAACCTTTAAGATACACCTGTTTGGTCTAGAAACTTGGCAAGCCTAGTTTCAGACTAAACAGTTTATCTCTCGGGTTGGGATTTCCCGTCTGCACCAGGCACTCGTGGTAGATTTTTTGTGCCTCACCTTGTAGCCCATATCCATCAGTTGCTGAAGGAGTTTGCTTCTCATCTGTGGATGGTGATTATTCACAATTGGGAATTTCGGTGGAGCCTGCAATACCAATAGTTAACCAATTGAGAAATCTAACAAGCATCCTATTACTAGGCTTTAAACTGGGTCATTCTGGGCCAACAATATTTCAACGTATCAAGGTAAAATATGATTTGTATCTGCATTTTTATTTATTTTTGTTTTTCAAACAATAATTAATTGTTGTCTTGTTCGGTGTTCATGTCTTTTATTGTGGTTTGTTGGTTTTTCAGAGGGGGATGGGCTTCCCAAATTGTTTGAATGCAATCAAAGCCCAGAGGTGTCTGTATTCACCTGATGCAATCAATCTGAGACTGGTCTCATCAGCAAGCTCTTGAGGATTTTTATCAAAATATTTCCAATAAACTTGAATTAAAATGTGTTAAATGCATCGTTAAATAAAGCATTTCAGCACTGTAAATTGGGTTTTAATGTACTTTTGAGTCCATTTACAGTCCCAATATTTATGCACTTTAAAGCTCCGATTTAACCACCTGACTACTGCAGGTGAGATATCTTGCCAATGTCACGAACATTGCCGAATTGTTTACAGCTAACAGTGTGCTGTTTTGATCAATTTCCCCCACCATTTTTTAAACTGGTAGTAACCAGTAATTATACAGTGTAACAGAATAGAAAAAGCAGTCTTGGGGTGCCATTTTAATTCTTTGTTTATGTGAAAAAATACTACAAACTTTTTTTTTTTTTTTCTGACACCCAATAGCCGATCTTTTTACGTGCTGGGGTGTCGTTAAACATTCATTCATTCATTCACTATAAACTTTTGAGTTTAAAATGTTATTTTCTTCGGGAATTTTAGTTTGTCATTAATGGCAGAACGTCGTAATCGCCATGAGGAATTGATGGCTGCTTTTTAAAAAAAAATTCTTAATAGATTTGACCATTTTTAAGGAAACCAAAATTCACAAAGTTATTTTACATAGATTGAATTGCAATCTCAAAATAATTGTAGTCCAAAAATCTCAATAATTAGCAATAATGAGCAAACTACTGGACGTCTCTACCTCATGTTGTAAAACTAATTTCGTTGATTTTCTGCTTGTTTTAAAATTATTTTTTCTTCATTAGAACTCAACAAAAAATGTAAAAACTTAAGAAAATAATACTCACCGTTATATAAACAAATATTTTATGTTTTGATCAAAAGTTTAAGTAATATGAGAAAAAGTTGAAAATTTCAACCCACTGAAAAAGTTTCTGCATAAATTCAGTAGTCAGAGGGTTAAAACTATATCTTAATATTAAGTTACTGGAAAAATGAGGACCATTTTAAAGTTATACTGACTGAAAATAGAAACCAAATAAATTCACGCAGGAAAACAGCATGTCTTGATATACTGTTAAATCTAATAATATAGGGCTTCTAGAATTTTCTTTAAATCCACTAGCCATAGGATAAGTGATTTTCAAAATTCACTAGCCTTTAAAAAAATTCTACTAGCCCTACTTATTTTCTGTTATAATTATTTAGCCTACTCTTATTAATTACTACCTCGATCTGCGAAATCGCTAGTCATGGGAGTGGGGCTAGCGTAATCTAGAAGCCCTGAATAATGTATCAGCATTTTACGAATGTTTCATTACAGATTACATAATGCTATATATAAATACTTTTGCAATGACACTGAAATGAAACATTTGAGTCTGACATTATTATCCCATGTTATTCATTCATTCATCCACCCATGTCGAAGAAACTGGTGAAAATATGCAAGTGATATGGTGCTAACTGTGCAGCAACAACTGGGAACAGTTATGTATTAGGAAGACAAAAACACTGTTAACCTGTTTCCCCACAATCAATGACAGTGCTGTAAGAGGTTAGTAGTCAACGAGATGCACAGAACACCCATCGTGTAATACTTGTCAAATGAGAAACCAGGGCAAACCAATACACTATGTTAGGATGAAAATACACAGCACTTTACACTAGCTTAATAAATATATCTCAGTTGTACTTTATTAATTCAGCAACATTTTTATTTTAAAAAACAGCATTTAATGATATAAGATTCATTTACCAATTACGTGTTCACAGTAATGATGTTTTATCATTTACTTTTTATTACCAACACCTTTTAGGTTCATATATTCACAAATGTTTTATCTAAATAAGTTACTAGAACACCTCTTATTCAGAACGGTCAACAAATCTGGTTAAAGTAAGACTTACATAAGATATTCATAAGACCATTTTAATCATGGATAAAAAATTTTAACAAAGACTTATAAAATAAGTTATCCTATTACTGACAAAAAGGTCTACATGTATGAAATTAGTTTTTTTTTTTTTTTAAATACAATCATAACACATTCTTTAAGATACTAAATTACTATATTTAGAATCATTTCATAATATAAACCATTGGTACTATTAACTCCTGATCAAGTTAAAATGCATGAAAAGTCTGACAGGCCTGCTGGTAGTAAATGCTATCCATTGTGAGAAAGATAAAACAAGTAAAGGTGTTCGGGGTAAACTGGCGTGCCATATCAGTGGATGCAGATGGGCACTTGTCCGCATGTATACCTTAACCACGCTCTTTTTTAGCCTCCATCCTGGCACACTGCTCCATGAACTACTTTCCTGAGATATGTCATTCCAAAATCCAATCTCTGTATCACCGCCCCAGATACTGACTGCACCCTCATCCATCCACGCAGGTTGCTGAAATGTCGGGGAGGCAACACACAACGATCATATCAGCCAGATATAGATCTCAGCAACCAAGTGCCACACTTAGCTTGTGCACACAATTAGATGAAATATTTTTATTCTGTATTTCGGAGCAGCATGCATTTGTCTGCTAAACTTATTATTCAACAGGCTGTAATAAATATACCTAATACCGAAATGTTTAAATTTTAAATCTAAAATTTCTAATATATAAAAGTGTTTAAAAATATTTTAAGCGAGATTTATTTTTGTTACAACGGAAAATTCTATAGCTTTTTATTTACAAATGAATAAAATGTTAGTACAAGGTATTTCATTCAAAATGTACATGTATATATGCCAAAGTTGTTACCATTATGATATAGTATTCATTAGAAATGATCTATGATACAACTGATGTAAGATATATTAATCAAAATATCCTGAAGGCGAACAGACTAAGAAAACTCCACTTCATGGAGTTAACATCAAGTGAAACAGAAACAATCCAAAGAAAAAAGATCAAATGTGAAAAGCAGTAGTCCAAGAAGAAAAGGTAAGGAATGAAGAATATAGTTGCATACTTTCCCAGTGATTGTGTATAACAGGAATCAAAGTATCAATGGATACAGCATGCACACACAATTGAGAGCAATTGGCCACAATTAGACCCACAGGAAAACTCATTCATATATAAACCTCATAAAATGTTAGTGACAACACTATGTAAGAAAAATAACAACATATTTAACTGTTTTGTTATTTTAAGGGCACAGATGCCTAACAGGAAAACAAGCTAACTAAATTTACCTAAAGATGAAGTAATGATCCTTTATAAATCTTATAATAAAACTGTTATGCATTCCTAAGGAATTTGTGTTAAAACTGAAAATCATTATTCGAAAAATTAAAATGTTAAATTACAAATGTATTTGTTACAAAGAATATTCCTTATTACAAAATTAACACTTCATCATGAAACATTTGACCCTTTAATATGAATTACTTTACAACTTTAGGATTTTAAGCATTAAAAAAAAAGTACCGTATTTTCTGGAGGATAAAATGCACCCTTGTATAACACATACCAATGCTTTTTCTGCGTTTTAAAGGATCCATTCTTATACAAGCCGCGCCATTTTCAAAGCAGCATTTAATTTAAGTATTTACTGTATTAATTTTACTCGCCAAACGATCACGCCTTTTTTTATCCACTGGCTATTTGTTTGTATTTGTTATGTAATAAAACACTTGTTTATATGTAACTAAAGATAAAATTTATATTTATGATTACACATAGTTCAATTAATTAGAATCGATATTATCATGAAACAAAAACAACACAAGTCAGTTATTTAAAATGTTTATGAAACAGTTTCTATAAAATTGCCCCACAGTGAGCTAAAAAGTGTTACTTCATTATTGTCTAATCAGAACTGAGTTCGTTATTGCTATTGTTATCAAAGACTGAGAAGGTTGGCTTACATCAAAAGCTGTGTTACACACATGAAATTGAAATGCATTTGGTGCTATGAAAGGGTAATTTGGCAAATCAAAGTGAAATAGACGACAGAATGTTGATTGCGTAAGTACTGATGGGTTTTACTTTGCATTATATTATGTTGATTTCGCAGGTCAGGAGTGAAAATGAATTAGTTTACAAATATTGGACAAAATTTAACAGTGTCGTAATTAAATGTTCATGCGATTCTATGTTTCAATATTGAATACACCCACAGTAAGGATTGGTTTGTCAATACATTTTGCTGTGTTCCTCTTGTTCCGAGTTAGTTGGACATTTTTAAGTGCAAGCACTTATTTTAAATGATATGCATTTTCACTGAAATTAGATGAGGTGACAATGATTAGTGATTTAGCTTCTCACCATCACTAACAACTCTGTGACATGAGCAAAATATTGGGGTGGGCTTATTCACAACGTAATTATGCCGAAAGTAGGGTATTCGCTTATGAATTTTAGTTACCTGCTGAACTGTTGTATTTTTGTTATCATTCATATACACGTACAACAAAAATCATGTATAAAACGTACCCTCTGATTTGTAAAAAAAAAAAAAAAAAGGAGCAGCTTATACTCCGGAAAATACGGTAATACAATAAGAATTATGCAATATAATTAAATGCCAAACACTCGTACGGTAAATTCATGATAAAGCACTATGAGATAATGAAGCAGAACAATGCCATGGTATCACTCTCAGACAAATAACAACGTATAAGCCAGTAAGGCGACAAACAAGCAGTTCTACCTTTCTGGAGTTCCAGGAGGCTGTGTCCCCAGATTCCCAGTTCGAGGTAGACGGAGTCTTTGGTTTGGCACCGACTGCTGGATTCCACTGGATATCGCCCCAACCACTTGCACGGGCCTGAAACACAATGCAAAGGCTAACATGAACTCAAATGCAATCATTAAGTATAAAATTATTTTGTTATTTTCTAACTATATGTCTGGCATTTATTTCAAAGATCTTTCTTTTGGCAGCAATTTCATGTTTTCTTTCATAATCTTAAAGTGATTGCTAAACTGACAGGAGTGGACGAACACCACTGAAAATAGTTACATGCAGCATGTAACTTTTTGTTAAGAATCCTCTCATAATATGCTATACAAATTTCATAGATCACTACTGCTAACTGCTTATCAAATTTAACTAGTACAATTTCACTAACAAAACAAAAAGTTTTCTTCTAATTAACTACATGAGCCCATTAGTTGAAAAAAACTAAAATACCATGTTTACCTGTTGCTGAGCATTGGCTGCCCAGATACTGGTGCCATCATCGACCTTACAGCCTGGGTTGGGATCTCCCCAACCAGATCCAGTGGCACCAGGCTTCTGGATTTCTCGAGGTGGCATCTGTTGCATCGGCGGGGCCATTGGTGTCATGGGGGTGGCAGGAGTGCTGGGGGTGCTGTTCCAGCTGGACGAGCGAGAGCTGGTGCTTGGCTCACGCCAGTAATTTGTTCCATCATTAATTCCTGGTCCATCGCGCCTAGCCTGGGGGTCATCCCATGACTGAACCGACTGTCGAGTGGGCCCACTTTCATCCCAGCACCCAGTTTCTGTCTTGTTGCCCCACATATTAGATTGTGTGTTGTCCGATCCACCTCCCCACGTACCTATTGAGTTAGGGTTGAGCTTGGCAGAAGGATCATTCCATGTGTTGGAATCCTCCTCCCACTGATTGCCACTAGAAGCACCATTCCATCCACTGTTAGCCCCTCCAGCACCATTGCCATTTCCATTCCCTCCGGCACCCCCTCCACTGTTGGCACGAACTGCCTCCCAAATTGCTGTACCATTGTTATTATTCCACATATTGGCTGCACCACCATTGCCATTACCACCGCCGCTGTCGGTAGAGAACTTGCGCTTCGATTTGGGGGAATCCTGCGTTTCCCAGCCAGTATCCTGCCTAACAGGCCTGGCTCCCCAGCCATCATGACTCTCAATGGCACATCGAATAAACTCTTCTTCTTTGGTTGGACGAACTGCTGCGACTCCAGCCACTGGCAAATCACTGCCTGAATTGTGACTGATATTTAAGCCCTTGCCTGCAGCCTCTGCCCAAGAAAGACTATCTGTTTTATTGCCGGATCCCTGACTATTAGCTGCACCATTTGGATTATCTGCCCCTTGTGACTTAGAAGAGTCCCATTGTGAGCGGGACTGAGGTGGATTAGCTCCCCAAGTTGCTGAAAAGCCTGAGGCAGAAGGTTCAGGATTGCCCCATGCTGCAGTTCCTGTATCCCCACTGCCATTATTGCCACTTTTTTCTTTGCCACTGCTCCCACTATTGTTCATCACAGCACTTGAACTATTCCATCCCCCCTCGGAGGTTTTTGCATATCCTGACAGGCTACCAAATGAACCGTTGCTACCCTGCCACGAACTTTGATTATTCAAGGCTCCACTTGGATTGCCACTGACTAATGAGTCAACGCGTTGAGCACCACTGTTACTAGGCACCACAGCACCATGCACAGTTTTGCCATTTGAGTTTTGCATTTGCATGGAATTTTGTGGTTTGGGGTTGCCCTGCCCTGGGGCACCCATACCCCAGGTCATGTAGCCGGAGGCATTCGAGTTCATTGTAGTTAATGAGTTATCACCACCAGCTGCAATACTGGTTCCAACTTGCATATTATGTCCTTTGTTGTTCACAGAAACGGAAAGACTTGAATGTGGATTTAGCGAATCCCAAGCCACAGGATTCACATTGGCAGAAGATGTACTCAAAGGATTGTTTATCCCCCAAGTATTTGATTCAACACCACTGAAGGTTGCGTTCCATGAAGTGGAAGCACTAGGCATGGCACCTGACCCGGAATTGGTCTCAATTGTCTGTCCATGACTACTTGAGCTAGATATCACAGATCCTGACTTGACTGAGCCCGTTTCATCTCCGGCATCAGAGCAATTGTCACAATTTCCAATGGACGGCCAAGCCTCTTTATCCGAAGAATCCACAATAACGTTAGTATTGCCTGAGCTTTGGTTCCAACTAGTACCAGAAGAATCAGAAGGATTCCAAGTTCCTATTTCTTGACTTTTGTCCTTTGCAGCTAGATCCAAAGAAAGTACAATGATTTATAGTCACCATTAATTTACTTGTATATAATTAAACCAAACTCATAAAATAACATTTAATGATTATTTATTTCTACATTAAAAAACCCACTATTAAAATAGAATTGAAAGCAAATTCACATCCTTAAGTGTCACGTCTACACAATTTTACATCCCACTTATCTATTTTTACAAGAAAATATAAATAACATCCACACAAGTTGTGTTTTTTTTAAAACAAGGTTACGAAGTACTACTTCTATACAGCATGCATTCTGTTGATTTTTATTATCAAACTCATTATTAAAACTTCTGATCAGGGAACAAGTAATTAACATGCATTCTGTTTAGATTAAACCAAAAGCACAGATATCCCAATGTTTGACTAACCCAATGAAACATGAAAGTTGAATGAAATCCAAACCATATTTGAGCATTTAAGCAATACAGACAAGATAAGTGTGGGTCACTACGAGTAATCACCTGGATCATTCCAGCCACTACCCGTAACGGATGGTCCCTGACTCCAGCCCCCGTCGTCAGTTCCTCCCCAAGAACAATTAGCAGGCCATTGATTAGCACCTTTTCTTCCAACTGTCAAAACACAAGCTACGGTTACACATCAAAACACTCGTCCTATTAAAATATTTTATCATGGCTTCTATAGGTCCCTTCCCAATTTTTAAAGAGTGCATAACTTTCTAGTTATAACAAGAATGCTTTGCTTTATTGAATGGCTACAAACACTTATTAAATTAACATTTCATTTATGGAACTGGCGTGGAAAAAATTCATGGATAAAATCCTGTCAATACTTTAATCAAATAGGTTGAAAGTGTCAACTTGAAACTTAACATTAAATCTTTCTCTCTTTTCTTTTACAATATATTCCTTACTATTTCAACATTTAAATTATTTATTATTTATTAAACATAAAAAATTAATGAGCAATTTTATGCCGAACATGAAGAAAATCTAAGCATATTTTATGGTTAGGTAAGTGTCTCAAATATTTTAACATACAAAGTAAGTGTAATTTTTCTAACAGAAAACTGATAAGTAACTTGAAGACATCATCCACTGCTAATACAAGTGTGGAATCATAGTACTTCAAAGTAGCCACCATATCTATGAAAAACTTGCAGAAAATGAAAATCAAATAAAGATAAAATTTACTACCAGAGAATCTACACAAGAAATGGTTCATAGATATCTGCACTTAAGAAAATTACCTTGCATTTAACACTGATACTGCACCTGCACAAATAGAAATATTACTAGTTGTTACACCCTTGGCTTAAAAAGTATTTTTAAAGTATACTGCAATCATCAAAAATTAAATTGTAGCATGCAATAATATGGATGCATTAAAAAAGTATCTAAAAGTTTCAAGCAATACTCAAATTATTATTTTCATTAGATTGTAGTAGGTATTATTTAACATGAAAAAGATTTATCTAATTTCTCTACCAGTTTGCTCACTTTCAATATGTTGAATGCAAAATAAAGAGGAAACCTGATTTAATTTTTGTGTATATATACATTGCCTATCTGCACATACATGTATATAGGATTGTAGGGGGCTCTCGTGGTAAAATTAGACTGCCTCATTCAACAACAACAAAATGAATATTATATATAAAACAAAAAATTCTTTATGATGAGAACATCTACTTTACAGTGATAACATCTATTTCACAGCAAGACACACCCATTCATGAACACTTAAAAACACATGCTAGGCACAATTCTAACTACTTACTTTGGTGCATTTCTTGCCACGAACCTTTTTGTTTCTTAAATGGCGAGTAATTCGTTGCCTAAGAAATGAAGATCACTGTTGAACTACAAATGGCTGATGAATAGAAAAATCTTGCTCACACTGCAAAAAAAAAGAAAGAAAGTTTTAAACTGCTAGTGATACCATTTAATTCAAATTTGTTTTTTCTTATGGACTTTATTTAAGCTTTATATTTAAAAGAGTACTCAACATGTTTTTAATAACGATACATCAATGGCTCATTAATCAACTTTTTACCTTCAGTTTGCACATAATCCTATATATAAGGACTGTCCTATACAGCACTTTTCTCTTTTTTTAGATTATAGAGTTCCAATTTTAAAAACTATCATTTCTAATATTCAATTCATTTATTGCATTCATTACAAAACTGGTAAAGGACTGACCAAGCTATTTCTCATTTCCACCAGTATCCCACAACTGGTATAACTAAGGCCGTGAAATGTGTTGTCATGTCTGCATGCAAAGGATTGCTTATGTTGCTAATTGGGAAGTTTCCTTTCTACTGGAATGGTTCTTAACCATATGACTGATGCCATATGAACACCATTTAAAGTATGTTTAAGATGTTATGAGTACATTTATCTCTATTATAAATCATTTAAGTTTATGTAATGTAATGTGAATTTTTAAAATTTATTAATAAGTAGATTCTCATCCCTTGATGTTTTACTTACAAGCGTGTGTGAAGATTACTGTACTTCCTTAAATTTGGAAGGAATAATGTTCTCATATCCTGAAGAAAAAAATAGTAATATAACTTGGTGGCTGATAACAAATAAGACAAATTATTTATTTTCTGTGTGGATAATGTGTGGAAATGGAAAGTGCTCTAGATGATAATTGTAATCACAATATTTGTAAATGGCCATGTGGTTTCACATAAGTCACTGAATTTTTAAAATAAACTTTTGCAGTAACACTGTTGAAAATTCACCTGACAACTGAACATGACCAGATCAGGCTAAGCAAACAAATAAGGCACATGGCAGAAACAAGAGTATGGGTTACAATGGAACATTTTAGCCTTTAATTCAGATTAATATTTCTTAAACGACAGATAAAATTGTAATTACAGCATTTTATTTTGTTTTTCAATTTAGAAATATAATAACCAAGGATAAAACCTAATTGTTTTGTTTAAAATCTTCAGTATATACATTTTATTTTTTGAAATTTCTTACCTGAGAGCGAGGCACTTGACTTAGTATTAGAATGCTTAACTATGCTTGCGCTTACTTGGAATGCAATCTAAAAAAAACAAAAACATGTGACAAACAGAATTATCTTACAGAATGGGAAATCTGTAGGGTACTGTTTTTATTATATATAATGTACAAACTAAAATCACACAACACATATTATTAGACAAACTGGTGACAATGAAATATTTACTTACTGAATATGTACAAAATTCAGTTACAACAGCTTCAATCTATGTTTATGACAAAAAAATCCCAGCAAACTGATCACAATCCATGTAGACAATTAGCAATGGGTGGATTATGCCTCCTTGACACAATTTGTGAAATATGAAGTTTAAAACTAACAAATGACAGTATTCGTTGTAGTATTAAATAAACAAAGTTTTTCAAGGCACACTTACCTTAAAACACAACCTTCAAGCAAAGGTTAATTTGCATTGTCACTAGAAACAAATCTGAAAATCAAGAGCAAATTTTGTCACATCTAAAGATGTAAATAATTAACATATTGTCTTACAGAAAAGCAGCAAATAAGTCAATGATGCAAATGCCCCACTGCTATGTATTGTTATGACCATATACCAGGATGTAATCCACCATGTATTGTGGAGCCTGTTACAGGCCCTATTCTCCTAATGTGCATTCCCAATCTAATTATGACTTTATAATGTTCCATTATACTTGGAAATAACTCAATTCCTTATGATACATGTGAAAGAAAGTAAAATGTTTTCAGTTTGTGAACATTTTTTTATTATTCTAAGTACTACGATGAAGACATAACCAGCAAGACAGCTACTTTATTAGTAACACAATACAAACGTATCATGAAAACACACCATACAATACAGTATAGTTCACACTTCCAGTTAATTGATATTTTTAAATACTCACCAATAAAATACTTTTGAAAGAATATGGTGTGGACCCACGAGATCTGAAACAAATTATCCTTATTATCACTTTTCCACTTAATATTTTGAAGAATTAAATGATTTTCAAATAAATTATTAATTTCACTTTTAACTTTCATATCGTTACAATAAGCTGTAATGTTTTTTCAAAAACGTTTTATTAATTAAACTCAATATCTGAAACCTTATTTTAAAATTGAAAGTATACACTGAGGCATGGTGTTAAATACTAAGTACAACAATGTAAACAATAAATCTAGTTAATAAATTAACATGCAACTTAAAACCCTAGAAAGCAAAACACATACCTTTTAATGACTATACTGATTATGGTTATCTGAAAGTAAATGATGTATACATTAAACTAGATAGTTCCATTCAGAGAAGTACTTATTTTCTTAACAGAATAATAAAACAAATCTTTAAATATTCTACCATGAATATATTCAATAAAACATGGAATAGTAAAATCAGCAAGTATTATGGCAATTGTTCTGATAGTCTAAACTTGCTCAGTTGGATGAGACTAATGTACAGAATTTGTTAAGATTTTAGTTTATATTTATCACACACTAGCTCGAAGTAATAACGGGTCGAATTTATGCTATTCCGCAAATAGTAAATTTCGAAACAATTCTTCATCATGAAAGTGAAATTAAAGCACCGAATAGCAAAAACTGGTTGTAACTATTCAGCTTATGCATTTTCATCTACATTTTTCAGTAAAACAAATCCTCACACTATTAAGATCTGCCTTAAGGGAAAGTGGATATAAAACATCCCTTGTTGCTTTTCAGTATCATGAGTATGGTGCTTAATCATATGTATGATGCCAATGTAACCATATATTTGTTTTTGATGGTTCATTAAATATATTTTTTAATTGTTTTATTATTATTGCGATAGTACATTTTTAGATGGAACAGTGTATTTTGGGATAGTGGTAAAAAAAAAGGGAGCAAATTTCAACCCCTAAATAATCAAAATTTGGCACAATATTTCAAAATTTAGTATAACCAAATGTTTGTTCAAGTCTGATGTTGCTTTTAAAGACACTAGATTTTAACTGGTTATTGGAATTGTGTAACTATAAAGATAGTTTAGCAACAAGATGAGAATAAACAAATATTTAGAGAAACACATCTAACAATGTTTAGCACAATTAAAACTATAATTGTTTTGCTTTTGTTCAATTTTAACAAATATCTTGCTATTCTTTTATCACAAAGTTAATGAGTTAACTCCTAACTTAAAAACTGTGCCTAAACATGTATTGATAATTATGAACAAAATATTTTATTTTTTTACCTGAGATTAGATATGAAAGGCAGTGCAAAAATCTTGATTTGGCGATGGAATTAACCCTGTAAATGAATGTACGTAAGACTAAGTATTGTATGAACTATACCTTTGTGAAATATAACAAACTGATCAATAAGATTTATAAACCAAAAATCTACTATTTCAAGGACATATTTACTGTAAAACCATTTCTTGATTCTACAAAGAATAATCTATGAATACAGTTAAACCTTATTATACTGCCAACCTCTGGATCTTACCGATTTTGGCATTATAGCAAATTTCAGATTTATAATCTATTCATGGCCTACCTCAGGTTTGGCTCCAAAATACATCAGTGAATGCTTACTTCTCAGTTTAAATTATGGTTCATGTAATTTTAATGCGATTGTTTAATAAACATTTAATGCTTTGATGAAGGAATTTAAGGAAAACAATTAGAATATTATCACTGACAAGCACTCAAACCACCAATACTTTCTAAATGCATTGTTTTTTTACTTATCTTTATGGGCTATTTACAATAAATGATCATGACATTCTGCTATTACTGCAAAACTAAAACACCCAAAGAAGGTGCATTTTTAAATCAAAATTTATAATATATATGACAGGAGATAAAACCCAAAGCATGGCACTAAACTGGGTCATTCTAGTTGTCTAGTTAAGTATACAGGATGATCATGTGTGCAAAATAGCATTAGAAATTAAAGGACATACTGCTAGTGGTAAACACTTGCTGTGGACAAGTTAAGACTTGTCTGTAAAGAATTGCTTCGTAATTAAAAAGATTTAACAAATTTATCAGCATACCTTATAACAGGATTTGTTGATTATACTGCAAGGCAAGATGAAAGATCTTTGGATATCAGCTGAAAAATAAATAGGGACTATTTCATGTTTGTTACTCGCAATCTTGCTAGTTATTTTATTTTTTATTCAGATTTTAAAGTTTATCTTATAGATTCACATGCAAGTCCATCTATCCTCTCCCCCAACCATAATTAGAACATGGGTGGTTTAATAGCAGAATTTGAATCATGTTACAAAATGTACTATTATTTGTATACATCACTGCTTTCCTTAAATGTCATCCGATACCAAAGCTAATGTTTTGGATGGCCTAACTCTGCTCATGGACATTTTTTCTTTTTTCTTTTTTATATACGGTTAACATGGAAATTACAGACATAGCTGGTTTTATTAGACAGTTGAAATAACATTTGCACTTAACCTGTTTAGCCTATCCTCGATGTGCCAAATGATGGTATATTAACGAAAAAACTGCAATAATTGATGGTAGGTACAAAAATATCACTTTTTCTTAAGGCTAGGTTGCCAAAGTAACCAAACAAAATAAATAATGGCTTCATTTTAACCTTCTGACTACTGAAAGCGAGATATCTCGCCCAACGTCACAGACATTAACCTTCTGACTACTGCAGGCGAGATATCTCGCCAATGTCACGAACAATTGCCGATCGGTTTACCGCTGACAGTATGCTCCTTTGATCCATTTCCCCGCCTTTTTATAGACTGGTTAAATTATACATGGTAATACAGTTTTGGGCGCCATTTTAATGTTTTGTTTATGTCAAATATATTTCAAACTGTTTAAAATGCCATTTTCTTCGGGAATTTTCTTGTCATTAATGGTTGTCATGAGGAATGGATAGCTGCTTGAAAAAGGAAATTTCTTAATAAATTTGACTATTTTTACGGAAAATGAAATTCACGAAATTGTGTGATATAGATCAAACTAGCAATCTCAAAAAAAGTGTAGTCCAAAAATCTCAATAATTAGCAATAATAAACAAACTACTGGATGTCTAGCTGCAAACGTATGTACGTAAAACTCATTTCGTCTATTGTTTGCTCATTTAAAAAGATATTTTGTTTAGTTAAAACACCAAAAAATTTACGAAAATAATGCTCACCATTTTATAAACAAATAATGTTTTGATCAAACTTTTAATTAAAGAAATATGAGAAAATTTTGAAAACTTCAAATCACTGAAAATGTTTTTGCACAAATTAATTCAGTAGACAGTAGGTTAACGAGTTTACTGCTGACAGTGTGCTTCTTTGATCAGTTTTTTTTTAAAAATCTGTTTAGACTGTTAGTAACCAGTAACACATTACCAGATGAAATTACTACCAAGTCAGAAGATGACTTTAACAGTTATTTTATAGGTGGTGACAATTGCTGATTATCAAGGTTGCATGTTTAGTATGAATCTATAATTGTAACAAAGCCAAATGGTGTTGCGTATTGTTCATTTCCAATAAAGGTTTTATTCATGGCTGATACAATCACAGATTCAATATAGACAAACTGACCAAACCCACATGATTCCTTTCTTTTTTTAATTCTCAAATAATTAAAATAGCATGTTTTTTACAACTAAGGCAGACCACAAATGTCAACAGTGGCTTAAATTTTTGGGGTCGGCTCTATGTGGAAAGATTTCCACCCGCAACCCTTAAATTAAACTAAGCCTAACCCAACCCTAACCCTTTCCCAACACTAAACTAACCAAACCAAATCCTAACCCTAGCTCAAAACCTAAAATTAACCCTATATATTAATGGGGGAGGGCGGAAGTTTTACCTTCTATGTTCCCTTGTGTTAACATATATATATATATAAATAAATTCTTCGTTTAAGACAACTGTTCACCAATTAACAAGTCTCCAAAATGAATATCTCCAAAATCAGATGTAGCACAAATAACGATTTCATTTATGTTTTGTTAATCCTGATGACAAAATATAGAACAGACATGCATTTTTTTTTTTTATTATGGATACATATCATACTGTTCTGGGCAATTAAATTTCTAGTTTTCACTTGCCCAACTGCAAGTACATTTATAAATATAAATTTTAAAAAATTATACACGAATCAGTTTCAGTGAACTTCAGGATTACTATGATTAAGATCAGGGTTCAAATAATTTTGAAAAAAATGCAGGTATGTTTATAACTTTTTTCTCTTGGTTTATATGGATTAATAATAAATAAAAAGTATCAACACTAAAAGTGCATCATCATCATATTTAATAGGCCTTAAGCATTAAATAAATTTATATTAACCTTCTGACTACTGCAGGCGAGATATCTCGCCAACGTCACGAACATTGCCGAACTTTTTACTACCGACAGTGTGCTTGTTTGATCACTTTTCCCGCCTTTTTTTAGACTGGTAGTAACCGGTAATACATTATAAAGCGTAACACAATAGAAAAAGCAGTATCG
>JAUTBY010327409.1:0-17671 GCA_032361585.1 Peltospira operculata | reverse complement strand
TGTCAACAGACTACACACAACAGAAAGCTGAACTGGAGCAGCTGTCAACAGACTACACACAACAGAAAGCTGAACTGCAACAGCTGTCAAGTGTTAATACAGATCTTAAGGCGGAACTGGAAAATCTTCACATTAATTGTGCTTATCTAGAGGATAAAATTAACCATCAAGAAGCAGAATCATCCATTTTAAGTGCTTGGTTGGAAGAAAATGTACTGAAATGTTCATCACAAAATGCAGTCATCCAAAAGCTTTATATACAACATAAAGATGTGGAAATACAAAAATGCATCTTTTCTCAAAACATTCAGAAAGCAAATGCCAGAATTGATGAACTTGAAAAAGAACTGAGTAATGCATTACAAGTTTCAGAATCTCATAGACTAGTATCCACTGAATGTGAAGTAAAAATGAAAGATCTAGAAAACCAAAACCATTTATTAGAACTGGCTTTAGAGGAAACAAAGAGATCATGGCAGACAGAAAAAGAAAAATGTGAAAATATTATTGTTGAACTAGATAAGTACAAGGAACAGTGCAGCGATGTTCATCAAAATCTCTTGGAAAAAGAAGTTCAGATTCAAATACTGTGTAATGAATTGTTGTCTGCCTCTGATGCATATGACAGTAATAAATGTGCTTTTAGTAAAAGACTGCAAGAAATGAGGAATATGTCCATATTACTTGTTCAGCTGCAAGAAAAGCTTCAGAATATGGAAGAGAATTTACAAGAAAGAAATGAAATGTTGCTGAAATCTGAAACAGCAAAGAATGGCCTTGAGGAAACAGTAAAATCTTTAAAGTGTAACCTTACAGAAACTGAACAGTCTCTGCTGCAGACAAATTCAGGTATCACAGAAAAATATGAAAAACTCAAGCAAGCTAATGAGGAGAGTAATCTCGTAATAGAAAACTTGAAGACAAATGTTCACAAATTGCAAGATGGTTTACAGAATAAATCTGATGAGGTAATTAATTTGTTAAAACAGCTAGATACTGCGAAATCTAAGCTAGATGAATCCGAAATTATTTGCTGTGAGAAAGAAAGTCAAATTAACATTTTAAAAAGCTGTATTGAAGAGACATCTATCAAATGTGTCTCTTTTGAAGCTGCACTTAAGAAAATCGGTAAAGATTTGATCAACACCAAACAGTTAAAACATGTGGCAGTCCAAAACATGGAAAATAGGTTACAAGAAATGCAGGTTTTAGTGGACTCAATAAAAGAACAATTAAGCAGCATGTCATTAGAAAAAAATGAGCTTGAATGCCTCTTGTCATCACTGAAAGAAGAATTACAAAGAAAGGAAGAACTAGTCTACAGTCTCCAGGAGAATATAAGCACTTTACAGCTTGATAATAAGGAACATGAGAAAAATAATACTGCACTTACGAATCAAGTAGATCATTTAAAATCAGAAGTTGAGCAGTTGAAGTCTGATATGAATGCTATAGCAGAAAAATGTCAGCACCTGGAAATCAATCTACAGCAAAAAGACGAGATGCTTGCTAGGATGTCTGAAGTGGAAAAAGAAAATGTGTTTCTCAGGACACAAGTAAAAGAAGTACAGGTATTACAGGATTATTATGAAAAAGATATTACCAATTTAGAAGATTGGTTTTGTGACTTGTCCTTGCATATAAAGCATTACAGAACACGAAACAAGCTCCAATATATTAAATAGTTTAATTATAGTTTATTTTATAACACTAAAACCGTATGTTAAATCTGTAATCTAACCATTAACATATATTATTGTTTTGAACAAGTGGTGGTCAGGTTTACGTTTAGATCTTTTAAAGCATATTTGGATTTATAATCTGAATGCTCTTTAAAGGATCAAAATGTTGTTAAACAGAATCAAAATGTTAAACAGAATATTTTAGAAATGAGTGAGGGTGGGACAATTACAAAATACACTTTGGCATTTCAGCACTTTTAGATTAAAAATTAAACAAGTCACCTGTAGGTTTTTAAATAGCAAATTAGAATTAGCTGAATCTTTTCACAAAAAGTTCAAACTAAACATAAACTTTACATTCTGCGATTTGGTTGCATGTTATTAAAAATATATATATTATTTACTTATAACAAGCATTTATGATATATTTTCACCTTCTTGTTAAAGAAAACATTGATATAACATAAAAAAATTATAAAAAAATAAATAAAAACACATACTATAGCAGAATTAAAATGCTATTTGGAAGCAAAAAGTAAATGGTTAGTGTTTTTCCTCACATTTCTTCCTCTTTGTTTTAAAAATTGAAATATTTCCACTATCAGCATAACTGAATGTTTTAATGAGCTGTTAAATAAATCAGTTATGAAGTGGGTTAATAGCAACTATACAAACATTTAACATAAGAATTTATTTTAATATGTACTCTTCCTCTTCCATTGCCATTGTGAAAAATTGACCATTGTTAGGGGTTTCCTTCTCCCTCTTGCATACTAACAAGAAAGTGCACAAGACACTACATATGTTACAGACTTTGGTCATCATTTATAAAACCTTAACTTATTATTTCTTAAATTATTTTACTGATACAAAATTTAAAAATAAAATAAGGCACGTTTAGAATAACAGGTTGATTCATAGAAAAAACTATTTTATTTCAGACTTTATTATGATAGAGTATTAAAGACTTGTAGATGAAATGAAAGGAAAAAAGAAACAGTCTTTAGTTATAAATGATTTTGTCTGTCTGGTAGGTATTGTGAATTACAACTTCTTTTACAGGAAAAAGAAACATTGCTGCTGGAGCAGAAAGTCAAGCTAACAGAGCTGCAATCACAGCAAGATGAAAGAGTAGACAGTGTTTCAGAAAGTGAGATGACGATTCAGAAGTTGAACTTGTTATTATATGAAAGGAATATTCAGGTAGCGTCTCTGTCAGATAAAGTAGCTGATATGGCATTACAGTGCACATCTCTGGAAAGCACAGTTTCATCTTTGAAAATGAAAGAATGTGAAGCAGAGAAAAGTAAAATCCATGAACAGTCACTGTTAGAGCAAATAGACACTCTCTCCAGAGAGAAAAGTGATATTTTATTATCACTTGATGATAAAGAGCTGAAAATAAATAGCCTGGTTGAAAAGACCAATGAGCTAAGCAGGCAGCTCCATGAGTATCAGTCAGAAAGAGAAGCTGTTGAGGCAAGTGGCTTTTCAGTTTCTTCTGATATTGATGCATTACAGAATGAATTAGCAGAATATAAGGAGAAACTTCATGCACTAGAAGTGGTTATTGAAGAAAAAGAAAACAATAATAATCAGTTCATTAAAGGGGATACTGTTGAACTAAAAAGTGATACAGATGAGTCTAAAATATCAGAAACGTGTTTAGAGAAGGCTGATGAGGTGCAGTATTCACAGAATGAATGTGTTGATAAAGTTTCTTTGGAAGAAAAAGAAATACAAATATCCATTCTCTCAGCCACTATAAACTCCAATTGTGAGGAATTGATGTCCATTTCAAGTTCCCTGTCAAAGAGTCAGAAAAATCTAATGAATTGCCAGAAATGTGTCGAATGTTTAGAAAACAAAGTACTGGAGAAGGATAAAGCTCTAAATCACATTCAAAACGAGTATGAAATACTTGTCACAGAATCAGAGAGTTTGAAGAAAGAACTGGAACAGAAGCACAGTGAATGTAGAGAGCTGGCAGTGAAAGTCCAAGAATTGTCCAGCATGTTGAAAGACATGGAACCAGCTTTAGCTAGTCCTATTGAAGACAGGGAAGCATTAAAAATTGAGGTGAATCTGATGAAAGATCTTGTAGATGAAAAAGATCGTGAAATCATCCGACTTCAGACACAACACTATGAGACAGAATATAAATACAAAAATGAAATAATGGCAAAAGAACAAGAGATTTCAGTGTTAATGGAAAAACTTAATCAGTCCATGGAACTAGATGGTGACATTCCAAACACTTATGATGCTCTCCATAGGGAGTTGAAGCAGAAATCTGATGAACTAGAAAACATGTCTTTCAAATTTCGACAACTGCTTCAAGTCCAAGGTTCAGAAACTGAAGCACTTGCAGTAATCAAGCAGCAACTTCAGTCAGTTTTGGAAGACAATGCAGAGCTAAATGAAGAACTGAAATCCAAAGAACATATCCTGCATGAGCAAAATGTGCACATTGAAATGTTGCGGGAAAAGGTCACTGTTTTGGAGGATGAACTGAAGCATTCTGCTGCTGAGCAAGATACATTACGTTATCAGTACCAACAACTTGAAGAAGAAAGAAGAAACTGGGAGATGCATTATGGTGTACAGATGCAGAGATCGGATTATTACAGAAGTGACCAAGAAGTCTATTCATATGGCTATAGAGAATGGGATGATGGGTATGAAAGGTGGAAGAGGCATGCTGATAGATCCAGTGAATCTTCACTGACTGACACCACTCTAGGCTGGCAGGAAATGCAGCAGTTAGAATTGCAGCATGAGAGATCTTTACCGCGAACATCTCAAAGTGAGCAGGATTTATCAAGAGAACTGGCTGTTGATCAGTCACATGAACTGTTGACAAGTACCCCCTTAAAAAAATCAAGCAGTGAAACACATGAAGTAGAAACAGCCTTGAGTGAAGTCACTAAGTTAAAGAAACTGCTGAAGAAAAAAGAAGCACGTGTTGTAGTTATTACAAAGCAGTTACAGGAAGCCACTAGAAAGCTTGAAGAAGCAAATAAAAAGGTTGAGCAGATGGAAGGAGAACTTTCTGAAACCAGAAAAATGGATCAGAGTTTTACTGGTTCAGAAAGTGGAGCTGAAAATACTGCTGCAGATGCACAAAATGAAGTCACTGAATTAAAGAGAACCATAAAGAAAAAAGAAGCCAAAATTATTGTTTTGAATAAGAAGTTGTTGGAAGCCACTGATAAATTTAAAACAATTTCAGACAAGCTACATCAGGCAGAGGAAAGAATTGAGCTTTTAGAAGCTGAAAACCACAATCTCTTGGAAATGAAAGGTACAGATGTCAGCTCAAATAAAAGGGGTTTTACTGAAACAGACAAAGATTATCAAAAAGCTCTAAAAATGAAAGATGCCAAACTTGTTATAGCAAACAAGAAATTGACACAAGTAACTAATTCATTGAAAGAACTGGAGAAAAGACTCAAACTATCAGAAGAAAGTGTCAAAACCTTGAGTGAAGAGAAGAACAAATTAGAGTCTTACCTAACTGATGTCACTAAAACAAACAGGGAACTGGAGAGTGCCAGAGTGGCAGTGGATACAGTTGAAACACTAACTCAAGAAAAGAAGAGGCTAGAGTACAACTTGACAGAGGTTACCAATTCACTGAAAGAATTGGAGAGAAGGTTGCAAGTGTCGGAAGAAACTGTTTCTAAAATAAGGGAAGAAAAGAACAAATTAGAGTATGAATTTTTTGATCTACAGAAAGTGAATGCCAGTCTTCAATGGGATTTTGACACAAAGCTTCAACAATTACTGAATGAAAACCACAATCTTAGAAACCAGTTGGATGCTTCTACAGCATCTTCAAACCAGCAGGCTGAAGAAACGGCTCATTTGATGAAGCAGTTGGAGGAATCTAATCTCTGTATAGCACAACACCAAACAGATTTGCAGTCTGCTAATGAGAGACTTGATACTGCAAATCTGAACATTCAGGAGCTCAAGAGAACTACTGAAAATCAGGAAGAGCAGCTCATTAACCTAAAATTTGAGAAAGAAGAATTCTTGGGGCAAATATATTCTCTTCAAGAGCAGCTGTCTGCTAGTAGAAAGACAGAAGCACACTTGCAGGGATCTGTAGAAGAAAAGGCTGATCTTATTAGCAGGATGGCTATTCTTGAGCATGATGTTTCCAAGGATAAGAGGCTTCTGGAGGCAGCTCAGACAACAATTAGCAAACTGGAAGTGGTGGTCAGTAAGAAAGATTCAGATTTAGTAATGAAAAGTAAAAAACTGGGTGAACTGACAGAACACATAAATCAGTTAAATGATAAAATTGCATTTCTGGAACAAGAAAACAAGAATCTCAGCTCAGCTAAATCAGATCTCGAGGATCATGTTAATGAAACAATAACAATGTATCAGCAGGCACTTGCTTCTACCAGTGAAAAGGATGTTCAGATTAACAATCTTTCAGGTCAGCTTCAAGATTATTATACGCAGATCAATTACCTTCAAGCAGAAGTGAGAAACGCAGAAGATCAAAATGAATGTCTCAAAGATCAGAATTTGAAACTGAGTTCAGAGAATGAAAATATGTTACTCAGAATTTCTTCTCTGGAAGAAGAACTTGAAGAAAGAACAAAGGAATTGACAGCTTCCCGTGAACAGACACTTTTACTGGACAGTGATCTGAACCTTAAACTACAGGAAGCAACAAGAGAAAAAGAACAATTGGTAGCTCAGTTTGAATCAGAAAAAGCTGAATTGAATAATCAGTTAGATTCTCTTCAGTTGCAGATACAGAACAGTGAACAATATTTTCAGTCTCAGATGCAAGAAAAAGACCAAACCATCAGAGAATTAAATGCATCAGTAAATGATAGAATGGCTGAAAATAGAAATGTGGAAATTTTACAAGAAAAGGTTGGAGATGATGAAAAAATAATTAAGTCTCTGCAAAATGATGTTAGTGCTAAGCATATGGAGATAAATGAGAAGGAACAGACAATACAGACATTAAGTAGTGAAGTGTCTGAACTACAGAAGCATATCATATTGTTACAAGAAGGTGGTGAATATCAAAACAGTGAATTGTGTGTCCTTAAAGAACAGAATGCAGAGTATCAGGTGCAGGTACTTCAGCTACAAGAAGCAGTCCAGAATGCAAATTCAGCGTTATCCAGCATGGAGGCACAGAACCAGAGTTTGATGTCTGAAATAGAAATGTTGAAAGAAAATTCCTCTCACAGTGAAAAGTTAATATCAGAGATGAAAACTGAAGTTGCTTCACTTCAGAAGAAAGTCACAAAGAAAGAAGCCAAAGCAGCAGGGTTGAACAAAGATTTAATTAAAATGAAATCAGAGTTTGAGGTAATGTCTGAAAAGCTTGAAGAATATGAAAAATTGCTGAAGAAGTTGTCATCAGAAAAAGAACAATTAACCATTCAGCTTGACAGTGCTAAAGTAAGTGAAAGTCATCTAAAAGAAGTGATCAGCCAGATGAAAGAGCACAAGATAATGCAAACAGAACTAAAGCAGATTGACATTGATACATTACATACTTCTTTACATTCCTTACAAAATGAACTGCAGCAGAAATCTGATGCTGTCTTACAGTTGGAGAAAACAGTTGAAGAGCTACAGCGGCAGGTTTCTGAAAATAGTCTTGTCATACAAAGAGAAACACAGTCTAAAGAAAGCTTGGAGCAAGTGATTGCTGAGATGGAAACTGAAAATGTTTCAACAGTCAATGAACTGCAAGACGTCATTAATCAGATGACTTTAGATAATAAAAACAAATCTGAGGAAATGTCTTGCTTATTGGAACAGTATGAACATTTGAGTGAAGAACTGAAAAAAGAACAAGAATGTAGAATAAGTGCTGAATTCTTAGCTAGAGAGAAAGAAACAGCTGTTGAATCCTGCCAAAAAGTTATTGACTCACTGACTGAAAAACTCAAAGAAAAAGAATCTATTTGCCAGCAGTACGAAGCTAATTCAGAAAGTTTATTAACAGACCTAGTACATGAATCCCATAGAAACCGTACTGCTTCTGGTCTAGATACACATACTTCAAGTCAAGTTCCAGTAACTCAAGAAGTAATTGAGGAATCAGTTGTTGTTGATAGAGTTGTTCCCCTTGGATCATTGAACTCTGAATTAAACAGAGATGGGCAACAGCTGGCTGATCCAGCACACAGTGACATGTTGGATAGCCGTGGTGTAAACATGAAGGATTCAGTTCTGCTTGAAAAACATATTGAGGAGCTGCAAGCCAAACTTAACGAAAAGGAGTGCATGTTTGATCAACAACAGAAAGAGCATGTGAGAGTGTTGTCACTGCTGGAGGGATTGAAAGAACAAGATAGAGAGAAAAATGAGCAAGTAAGAATGAGAGAAGAGGAGAGAGCTGAATATATAACCTTGTTTTAGTACATATAGTGACTAACATTCTGTGTTATCTACTAATGTTTCACGCTGCTTGCTTTGTTAGCTGTTGTATTAAATAGAGGCCTGGGGAGGGCTTTACTAGATTAGATTAAAGTTAAAGGTAAATTACTTAAAACGCAATCTGATACTAAGTGTATATTCTAATCCATCACTTAATAAATTAATAGAAAACACTAATGTTTAAAAAGACACCATAATATTATATCTATATAAAATCATCATGTTTTAAATTTTTGTGTCTTTTAAATCCACTATTTTGAAATTATTATTAAAAAAAAAAAATTAAAAAAAAATAAAACACACACATTATAGGCATTTATTTTTCCCAGCCCTCACATATACTGTTTACATCATTTCTGTTGTTGTTGTTATTGTTGTTGTTGTTGTTGTTGTTAACATATGGAGGTAGAACAGGTCTGTAACTATAATTAAATCAATTATTAATGATGGGCAATTTCTTGACACTTTTCAGATAATGTGTTAAACTTTGCTAACAAAGTTTAGTAGTATTCAAAAGCAAACATGCATATAAATTGATTTTAATTCTGAAATTGTATCAGTACTTATAAACCTGTTTCACCCCATTTATTATGCACCTGCATGGATAATATATAATTATGTATCATTGTAGTACATTTATTACTGTATTATTTGGTGTAGCAAATCTTAATAATATTAGCTTACTTGTATCAAACTTTAATAAAACAGTATGTAGAACTTATATAAATGGACAAGCCTGAGTTTGTAGTAAATATTCTCTGTTGATAAACCTAACCATTACAAAACATTGATGGAATTCAGAAGGAAAAACTAAATAAAGCAAATAAATGCTTATATGTTTGATATACAGATTCTAAATATATTTAAAATTACTCATATTTCAGTTATCATTAAGTGATAGAAAATAGAATGAAGAAAATATCAAAGAAAACACCAGCTTATGGATATTTAACTCACCAGAAATATATTTAATAAATATCCATTTTCAAGTACACACTCAGAATGGTCCATTTAGATAGTATGCTAATATATCAGAAACCAGTATACATGTATATTATGCTTTCTCTATATATGTATAGCAGATGTATCACAAGGGAAAATGTGTAAGTTGAGTTTTTAAGCATGATAGAGATTTAACATATTTCATTATTTTCTTAAAATGAAAATCCTGTTCACATTTGCAAATAAACAAACATAAATACATAAACAAATATATAATTTTTTATAATAGAATAATTATACCTTTACAACATTTTCAGATTGTTAAATTATTCAAACATTAGAATTAATATTTATATTAAATGGAACAACTGGGTTGTTAAAACTGTCCCCAAAATATTGGTTTCTCATCACTAGCAGTTCATTGAGGCTTATAGTATTAAATGATATCCCTATTAATGCAACATGCTCAAAGCAAATCTGTATTACTTTATTAGTAAGCTTGATATTGTCAGTAGCAACAGATGGTACAGTAAAATCAATATTGACCTCTGTAGGTAAATGTGTAAATACTGGTACATAAGTGTTAATGCTTTTTTTTTTAATGTATGGTAAACCAAAGTAAGTGTTTTTAATGTATTTACAGTTGTATATTATGGTTGTAAACATCTTGATGAATTCATATTTTATTTGATCTATAAATTACACATTTTTATAGAATTATAACTTATTATAATACTACAAGTTTTTAATTCTATTGAACTGTGTCTATTAATATCTATAAACTACATGCTAGGACATGATATTATGATTTGTTTTAAGTAAGGTTCTTTGTAAGCTATATAAGTAAGCTATATAACGCTGAATATAATTCAGTTATTTGATCATTTAAGAGTTGACACTGGCATGTTGATCAATTTGTTAGTGTCAAACAGTATTATTTAAAAAAATAAAAAATAATAATAATTAAAAAATAAATAGTAATAATAAGTTAATATAAAATATGTACTTTTATAAAATATGTTTTTAAAGAAGGTCATTCTAATTAGAGTATGCAGATGATACTGTTTACATCACAATTCAAGTTCATGTTTTAAATATACTGTTGAGCTCAGTTAGTTATTTCGTGCTACAATCACAAGTTTGTTTCATTTCCAGTTTATACTTTGATATTTGGTTGCTTTCAAGTATTAATTTGCATATTATGTGTTATGTCATTAATGGTAATACATATGGCATCAGTGTTTAAACACTAACAGTTATGAGCACTTGTTTATATATTAACTTTGTATTATTAAAAGGCAACTTATAACATAAACTTATAGGCCAGCTGCCTAAATACCAATGGACTTAATTATTGAATACATATTGTTCTAAACGAAGAATAATAATTGTTTAGCTATATTTTATTAAAATAATGGTATTCATGCATGCATTTGATATTTTTACAAAGATGTTAGTATTGATTACTAAATTGTTTATTTATACTTCATAATTTGGCTATGTATTTGACATGTTATTTATTATATAATTATATTTTGTATCATTGTCTTTACAGATGGATGCTCTGAAACAGACCGAGCAGGAATTGAACCTTCAGCTGCAGAGTTATGCAGAGACTGCCACTGGGCTGCAGTCTCAGGTCGAAGAGCTGGAGGAGGAGAGGGAGATCCTGCAGAAGAAGGTGGTTGATTCTGACGCCAGACTGCAGCAGGTCACAAACACTGTTAGTGAGCTGCAGCAAGAAAACTCAGAATGGAAGACCAAAGTTGAACTTCTTGAATCACAGCTGGCAACAGCAAACACAACACTGCAGCATCTCCAGAGTGCTTCTTCTGATGAACAGCAGAGCATTTTGGAAAACACACAAAAGCTAACCCATCAGCTGCAAGAAAAAACACAGGAAGCTGCTGCATTGAAAGCAAATATAGAATCTCTTGAGATACAGGTTCAGACAATGAATAAATCTTTTGATGAGTTACAGTGCAGTGCTACCGAGAAAGAAAATACATTGTCAGATGATGTGCAAAAGCTAGGTGAGCAGTTGCAGGCCAAGATGAATGTTGTGGCTGAATTGCAAAGCAAGGTAGAAAGTCTTCAAGAGGCTCTAGATTCTGCAAATGAAGAAGTGGAAAATACAAAAAGACATTTTAGTGAAAAAGAACAAGAAATGGTGGATGTGACTCAACATATTGGTGAACAGCTACGCAGTAAAGCTGATGAAATTGTTAATTTGCAATCTAGCTATGAACAGGCTCAAAAGCAAATAGCAGAAATGACTGAAAAGATCAAAGAAAAAGATTTTAAAATCATGTCCTTATTGGAAAATATGCAAGAACTAGAAGAAAGAATTAATCAGATGTCTGATGTTGAAACACAACTAGAAGCATCAGCCACTAAACTTGAAGAAACTAAAAAGCTTCTTGAATCAAGGGAACTGACTGCTAAAAAGGCGTTAGCAACAGTCAAGAAGTTGAAGTTTCAACTAGAGCAGTCTAATGTAAAGTTAGAGCAGATGACTGTAGAGAGGGATGAAGCTAAGAAAAATGAGGAAACACTGAAAGAGGAATTAAGAAACCTTGCATCACAGTCTGAATCTACTCATTCCAGAGATAGCGATGTGCCAGACACACCAAGTGGTGATGAATCAGAAAAATTGAAAGAGCTTGAACAGCAGGTTCAAACCTACATAGAATACTCCCAGCAGCTGCAGACACAAGTGCAGTCACTCACTGAAGCACGTCATTCTTCTGAACAACAGATTGGACAAAAACAGACAGAGATTGAAAACTTTCAGGAAACAAATAAGCAACTTTCAGATCAGCTTGAAGATATCACTAAAGAAATGGAAAATCTGAAAACACAGTTAAAAAATATGGAAGTTCAAAAGGCTGAGCTTGCTGCAATGAGAGATCTTCAAGTGAAAGAACTAAACGAGACTATTCAAGAACTTCAGGGAGCAGTTGATTTCTACAAACAGTCTTACAATGGGAAGCAAGAAGCAGATATTCAATTGCTGGCCATGAAAGAAGCAATGGTGAGAATACAGGCAGATCTTGATGAAAAGAATACTGTTATTGAAAGTCTTATGGAATCTCTGAAGTCATCTGAACAGGTAGCAGAGGAGAGAGAATTATTTGCTGAACAGATGTTGGTAATTCAAGAAAGCATGAAGGAACTTCAGCAGACTGTGTTAACAAGAGAGGAAGCTTTAAACAAGGCAGAACAAGCTGTTAATGACTTCCAGCAACAGCTTCAGGAGAAAATGGATACTATAGCAAAACTTGAGACGGATATTGCTGCTTTACAGAAGGCTGTTGAAGATGTAAACTCAAAATATGAAACATCTATTAAGGAGAAAGAGGAACTAAACAAGGAAAGTGCAGCCTACCTTAGTGAAATAGAGGGTTATCAGAAAATGTTGAAAGATAGCAGTGAAGAAATAAAACTTTTGAGAGAAACAAATGAAAGGTTACAGTCTCAGACTGTGGGTGAGTGTAAAAATCATAATGAATGTCATGCCAAGATAGCAGATTTGACAGAGAAACTCCAGGAATTAAACGGTGAATATGAGAAACTATGTAATGAGTGTAAGGAAACTGAAGAACAGTTGCAAAAGTCAACATCTTTAGTTGAACAACTCAAAAACCAGATGATTAGTATTCAAGATGAAAACTCACATTTGATACAAACATCTAGTACATTGCAAGAGGAAATAGCTTCACTTAGATCTCAGATTGAAAAATTTACAGAACAAAACAAAGAGTCTGATGTTAATGAAGAAACTTCAGGTCAGGACAGTGCACAAATAGAAGAATTGACAACAAAAATATCTGTTTTGATGGAAGAGAATCAAAAGCTTTTGCAGTCTCAAAGCATCAGTGAATGTGCTAAGTGTGAAAGTTTTAAGCTTATGCTAGAAAATGTTCAGACAGAAAAGCAGGAATTGGAATCTGAAAAAAGTAATCTGAAAATGGAACATGATGCACATGTAGAAACCATCAACAAAATGCAGAAGACTATTGATGAGTTACAGAATTCTATAAAGAATCTTTATGCCAAGTTAACTGAATCAGATACAGAACGAGGGATGCTACAGAATGAGGTAGAAACATTGCAAGGAGAAATTGCTGGCTTTGAGAGAAGTGTTGCTGATGCTCAGTTTGGAGAAGAAGAAGCAAGGAACGAATGTCTTCAATTGCATTCTCACATTGAAAAGCTTTCGAATGAAAATAAAATATTAGCCAGCAAGCTTAAACAGATAGAACAAGAACAAAAGAAACTGAAGCAGGAAAATGAACAGTTAGAACTGAGAGTGGCACAACTATCAGATCTGAACATTTCAGGACTCTCTGTGTCAGATTCTGGAATTGCTGTGTTTGAGAAAGCAGATGTGGCTGAGAAATCATTTGCTGCTCGTGCTGCCTCACCTAAAGTAGAAAGTGAAACACTAAGGCAGTCGGGCCAAATACCTTCTAGCGAGAATGAACAACTGCTAAAGGATTTGGCGGAACTCAACAAAAAGTATCAAGAACTCGTAACAAACCATGAGAAACAGAAGAACAAACTTCAGGTAGCTGAAATAAAGGGTGAGAAAATGTTGGCTAAGCTCAAGAGTTTTAAAGTAAAGAATGAGGAACTTCAGAAAGAGCAAGATAACCTACAAGCACAACTGGTAAAACAGCAGGATGTCCTCCGCTTAAAGGAGCAGCATTTCAGTGACGAGAGGCAGCACCTGCAGGAACAGCTCCACAACATGGAGATCGACAATAGACAGTTGTATCATGACAATATAGATCTAAACAGCAGAGTCTCTGATCTCAGAGATGAAGTGGAAGGCTTGAAATCAAAACTTCATCAACAGCTGACTGAGTCACAGCAAATACAAAACAGTGATGTGGACATTAAAAACAAGATAGCTGAAATTACTAATGACAGAGATTCTAACAAAGAGAAAGCTGATCAGTTAGAGAATGAAATTCATCTTTTGAAAACATCACTTGAGAAAGAACAGAAACAGGGACAGGAGAATATATCTCTTGTTCAGACATTAGAACAAGAGTTACACAGTGTACGTAATAAGTTAACAGATCTGCAGAATCACTATGATATGATGGTAACAGATAATGGTGAATTCCAAAACATTGTTCAAGATCTGAAAGAAGAGAATAAGAAACTGAAACAAGAGCTGGAGGAGAACAAATATCTATTGCATAAACAGCAAGAAGATGTTCTCACAAGTGGTCAGTATTCCGAGGACATTCATAATATGCAAAATAAATTAACAGCTGTTGAAGATGAAAATAACAGAATTCGTAGTCATCTTGAATCTGTTGAAAAAGAAAAACAAGAACTGCTTAAAAAACTTTGTGATCTACAAGAACAGCAGTCAAACATCAGTGAATTGCAAAAACAAATTGTTTCTCTTGAATCAGATCGAGAGCATTTGGAAGAAGAAATTGAAGGGCTTAGAGAAGATCTATTGTTGTCAAAGAAGGAAAAACAATCTCTGAAAGAACAAAATGATGGCTTGAACTGGAAGATTCAAGAATTGAGTGCTCTTGAAACTGAAATTAGACAAAAAGCTGAAGAACTGGATTATCTTAAGAGTGAAAATAATGACCTCAAAGAGCAGGTTAGCAGTCTAAATCTGAAGATTATGGAAGTTGGTGCTCTAGAAAATGACTTGGAGGTCAACACTGTTGAACTTGTGAAGTTACGAACTGAAAATCAGAGCTTGAGAGATCAGGTTGATGGTTTGAACTGGAAGCTAGAGGAAGCCACAACTTATGAAGAAGAGCTTCAGTTGACCAGAACTGAACTTAATATATTGCAAAACAATTTCACATCCATGGAAAAAGAAAAATCTGTGTTAGAAGAAGAATTGGAGTCTTTGACCAATAGAACTGATGAGATACAGTCTCTTCAAGATCAGTTAAACACAACTGAATTAGAGTTAACAAAGAAATTACAGGAAATTGCTAGACTTACAGATGAACTAAATAAGCAAAATGATGTTCAACAAGAATACATTCAGATGGAATTAGTATACAAAGAAACAGCAGAAAAACTGAAACTGTCAACTTCAGAAACTGAAGCCCTACGAGGACAACTAAATGACTTTAAAAATAAACTAGCTTCGTTGATGTCCATAGAAACTGAGTTCAGTATGTTAAAAGAACAATATAACAAAGTCTTGAAGGAAAACAGTGGTATGGCTCAGCAGATAGAAGTCTTGAATGACAAACTCCAGGAACTGAATAGCATGAGCCGAGAGATCAGCTTTAGTGTGGAGCAGAAAGAACACATGGAGAGAGAGAAAGAAGTCTTCCAGAGGAGAGTTGATGAACTGGAAGGCCAAGGCAAGTCCATGACTGACGAGAACTCACAGCTGCAGCAGCAGGTGTCTGAGTTGCAGGCAAGATTGCAGCAGCTGGAGTTTGACAACCAGACCCTCAAGGCACAGCTGGATGTAGCGGCCGCCGGCAGCGACCAGATGAGCAAGTTCCAGGCTGAATATGACCGGCTGCAGCAGCAGTTCTCGGAGGCGGTTGCTCAGAAGAACCAGGTGCAGTCCGACCTGAACCAGGCTCTACACAGCACTCAGCAGAGAGAGGCACGCTGTCAGCAGCTAGCACTGCAGGTCAGTTTTTAACTCATCCATTTTGTTTATTCTCCAGCTTTCATTAATTTTTTCCTGTCAAATATCTGAGAAGTAGCTAGCGCTCTACAACTTTTTAGCAAAATGTATGATTTATTATGTAGTCTGCTGTCTATGAGATACACTATATAAAAGGGCTGTGCTGTTAATCATGAAAATTATCCCTTGAACAACAGTTGTCCTTTATTAGACCTATTGTCCTTAGAAATTTGTTCTTTATCTTAAACAGTTATAATTCATAGATATTAGCACAAACTGACATACCTTTTTTTCTTTTTTCTTTTTTAACAGATATTATATGTGATCTAAGATAAAACAACCAGTCAGTATGGTCTTGTATGTATTTAGTCTTGCATTCTTTGCAGTAACAGGAGATTAATAATGAATTTTATTTTTTTATTTTTTAAAACTCATTTTGACATTTTGTTCAGTGTTTTAATTTGATTAATGTTTATTATAGAATACAAGATTGAAGGTTATCTGTATTTCAGGTGAGCCAGCTTGCTGAAGATCGAGGCTACCTGAACGTTCAGCTGGGCAAGTTGTCCAAGTCGTTGCGAGAAAAGGAACAGGAATGGTTAGCCATGCAGCAGCAGTATCGGGAACTGTATCAGACACACCTCAGTACACAAGCCAAGGTAGAGGCATTACTAATATTACATAAATGTATTGTTATAATTCAGTATAAATGCGTGTTTAAAAACATATTACATGTGGCATTCTTGTAAAGTGAACACATAGGAATGAAGTATTTATTTTACCTTTTTATTAAACATTTTAATTAATTTAAAAGCATTAATTGAGACAGTTTTAACTTAATTGCTTTGTTCCTAAAATATCACTTAAATGGTGTCTTAATGTCAGATTAACTGTGCTAGTGTTAATATTTCTAAACAAAACTATACATAACTACCGGTACTTAACTGCAATGAAATTAGACCTGTCAGATTGGAATTGGTAAAAGATTTGTCACAAACATTAAGTAACTAAAATGTTTATAATAATTAGAGGTAGGGACTAATAGTGTAATTTCTCAGTCTATGCAATATTATAAAACTAGAAATTGATTTATGTGTTTCGTTCAGTTTATTATTGTGTGTTTTTCTTACATTTATACATATTTATATATATATATATTTACAGTTCTCGGAAATGGAAAGAAAATCTGTGAGTGAATCTCTCCAGAGATCATCGCAGGTTGAAACCACAGTCAGCATTCCAAATGAAGATGAAGTTCAAGTTTACAAACAGAAGTGATTAGCTTTTCTCTTTTCACTTTCTTTTTCTCTTTTCACTTTCTTTTTCTCTTTTTATATGGACAATGTTTTTGTTTTCTGTTTTTTAAAATAAATATTTGGTTTTTTTTAAATTTAATTTTATTATTTATTGAATACTGTAAACCGTATTAATATTAGAAAATGGGTTATTAGGTGTGGGTTTTGGGGAAATCATAAATACCCATATTTGTATTTGTAATATTGAGATTTCAAGGCAACATGATTTTACCTGTGATACCTTGTTTCTGTGCTCTGAGAGACCTTATGATGTAATTTCTTTAACAAGGGATCTTCAAGCTTTATATGACTTAAGATCTCACCAAGTCTAAATCCAGAATAGCTCATATGAGAAATCCTGAACCTGACTTGGCTCTGTTTTGTTTTCTCAGACTGGAGTCTTGTGAGCGGGAGCGGGACACAGTAGCTCAGACAGCGGCTGAGCTGGAGAAGAGCCTCAAGCTGGAGAGGGAGCAGAGACAGCAGATGGAGAAGCTGGTGGGTCAGCTGAAGGAACAGCTCCAGATGCAGGCCTCCATGAAGGAGGTACGTAGCAATACACTGATTGTCTTGTTTAACTCCAGTACGCAGAAATACACTGATTGTCTTGTTTAACTATAGTACACAGCAGTACACTGATTGTCTTACAGATGTCTTGTTTAACTCCAGTACACAGCAGTACACTGATT
>JAUTBY010322969.1:0-13902 GCA_032361585.1 Peltospira operculata | reverse complement strand
GTGACTACTTTAATACAAGTGTGTACAATGTTTACATCACACTTGATTTGTATCCCATCAGTCTGTATTTCACAAAGAGAGCATGATTTAGAAGAATGGTTATTATAATAACAAAATGATCCTTTAAGTCAAGTAGCTACTTAACATGCTATTTCATACACTATTATGATAGGATAAGCAACAAAAAAAGAAGACAAAAAAAGTTTTCAAATATTGTGTGGCAGAGAGAGAAATGTTATATTTAACAACACATTCAACAACAAAAATATATACTGTTATATGGTGTCAGGCTTATGGTTAAGGACCATTGTGGTAGTGAGAACGGAAACCCATTTATATGATCTTTTATAAGCTCCATCCTACAGACAGGTTAGCACATACCACAGCCTTTGATACACCAGTCATGGAGCTCTGGCTGGAATGAGAAGTATCCCAAAGGGTCCACCATGTGGAATCTATCCGACAACCCACCACACCATTAGTGAATGTTTTTACCAGAGCTACGTTGTGTTGCAGATGCTACGTAAATTTCAGAGATCACTAATTGAAATTTAAAAAAACAAAATCTATTTTAGTTATATATTGATCAATAAAGTAATAAGTCAAGTGGCTACTTATACATTTTCTGGATGCTAATGGAGCAGCAATGACTGTAATGGTGTAATCAATACAAGACTTGAATTTAACAGCTGTTTTCAATCTCCCCTTGTTTAACCCATTTGCCCAGTATTACTTGCGGTGCACAGGTGTGAGTGTGTACGGTGTTTACATCACACTTGGTCTGTGATCCCCCCAGTCAGTATTTCTCAAACACAGCCTCACTGGTGTGAACAGTGAAGTCCGTGTTTACTGGAAAACAAACATTCTCAACAAACAGAGATGAAAGACATTAACACTAGCAGAAACTCAAAGCCAATAAAGTCAGCCTTGACAAACCAAAACTGCACTGGCCTTGGTGGTGTAGGGGTCAGGTTATCAGTTATGAGGCTGATAGGTTCTGGGTTCCCTTCTTAGTAATAGTACTGACGTTAGCACTGAGTCAATTTGTTTATGATTTTGAGTAGATGTAAGGATACTTCTTTTTCTTTTTTTCCTGACTGAGGTGATGACAGACCAAGTGTGATGTAAATTGACAACTATGATGACTGTATGGTTCTGGGTTCCCTTCTTAGTACTGATGTTAGCACTGAGTCAGTTTGTTTATGATTTTGAGTAGATGTAAGGCTACTTCTTTTTTTTCTTTCTTTTTACCTTACTGAGGTGATCACAGACCAAGTGATATGTAAACTGACAGCTATGATGACTGTATGGTAAACAGTGGACAGCTGAGGTTATAACTAGGACAGTGCCGTTGAATCCTAAAAGGATATAAGCTTGACAGTTGTTTTAATTAGTGAATAATATTAAATTGGCTTTATTTCTTAGTTTTCTTGTAATATATTAGTACCTTTACAGGATTCAGGGTAAACAAGAAGTTTACCTTTCTCACAGATAAATTAGGTAAAGATAGGGAATTTTAGGTAAAAGTGAATTTAAATGAAGGAAGGGACTAATAGTCTCTCTATGTCTAGATTTCATATGCCAAGTATGTATTTAAACACAAAACACATTTTGTACTTGCAGACAGCTTTAACAGAACTCCTGACACCATTTACCTGTAATTCACCACCTGTTTAGATTGCAACCAGACATAATGAACACATTGTTATTAATCACCATTTCATTTTTTCTTTTTCTCACCTTCTCATTACTAGTGGTATTTCAAACAGTAATTTTCAGTTTCCGAATTTCCCTGAACTGTCTGACACTGAAATATTAGAAAGCTTGGTTTTTGGCGTTTTTGTAGCGTTTTGATAAATGTAATCTTTTCTCTGTATGAAGGTAAACACTGGGTTGAATAACAGTTGTAGGGAAAATGGGCAGAAAAAGATGTAAGATATATTTGTTTATTTTTTTAGTTGTGTTCTACAGGAAACTGATAAAGCTAGGAAAACACTGATCAGGTTTTCACCAGAAGTGTTCTACGCCTCTTTGTAAAATCAGTTTGGGACGCATTTACCAAAAATATTGTTTTTATAAAGTTTTCATGTTTCAATTGTGATAAAGTTATTTATTCACAGGGTGGATCTAGCTCAGTTGGTAGAGTGGGTTTTCTTTTGACCTTGTTTTGCAGTCAGTACGTCACAACAGTTCATTAAAAAGTCATGATATATGCTGTTGTCTTTAACATATAAAATAATTTAGGGCCACTTTTGGCTATGTTGCAGATTTCTTCTAAGAATACACATTAAGACATTGCCAGCAGCAGATCATTGATAAATTAATATAGTTTATTTGTCACATTAACCAAAACAAATTGTAATTGATATAATATAGTGTGTTGTTAAATAAATATTTCCTTCCTTTCTATGTTACTGAAATGTGATTGCCATGTCTGAAAGGAATGGACTAGTTATTACTGCATGTTCACTGTTCTGAGAGAAGCCATGTCTAGACAGTGTGTTTAAAACATTATGTCAATCATGAGGACATAACTTGGTGGTAAAGATCTTGGGCAAGCGATCAATTGCTAGACTGTTAGGTATACAGTTTGCATATCAATATCAGCACCAAAAAGAAGAAAGAAAGGAGACTGTTTTATTTAACACCAGTCCCAAAACATTTTATTGTGGTATTATATAGACATGGATAAAGGTCATTCAGGTAGTAAGAAAATAAACCTGTTGTTGCCAGTTCAAGGGCTGCTTTCCAATTAGCAGCAAGGGATCTTTTATATGACTATTTCACAGACAGGATAGTACATACAAGTTTTGTAACACTGAGTGGAACAAGAAAAAGTTACATGGGTCCATTATGAATGGTTTCTGAATAGCCCATGAGGTGATGGCAGTTGATTTTGTTTCTTGTTATCTCTTTAAACACAATTGCAGTATCAGATAACTATGTATTGAGTGCATTATTGAATAAAACATTTCCTTCCTACCTTTTCATCCCCTCCCCAACATCTTCTCAATAAACCATGTTCGATTAAGAAAATATATATTCATTTAGTGTTAAAACTTGTTTTAAAGTTATTCTGACCACTTCATTTAAACAACAGTAAAATAAAATAATACTGTTTGGTGAGTTTTAAAGAACAACAATCCCACTCAAATGAATTATGCTTTAAACTTTGTCCTTGTACCAGTTTGACTTTATCTTGGTTGATAGATTCAGGGTTTCAGCTGCTGTTGGCCATTGTTTCCAACTGGCAAATTATCACAAACTTGGCTATAATTTGGTCAATCTGATGATACAGAATGGCAATTGTTTTAAAACTATGTTTCCTGAAATTTGGATTATCTTAATTTCATAATATAGGCCATATATCTAATGACACTGCCATTCCAGAGAAATTATATGTGCGAAACACTTACAATAAATATCACAGATAATATAGCTTTCTGACACAAATAACATTTAAACATACAGTATATAGTACATACATTTTACCTCTGGGTTTTTTATTTTATAATTACAGTTTGTTAACAATCTGAATGGACCATTTAAAAACCAGTTCAAGAAAATCTGAAAATAATCACAAATATATTGTTCACTAGGACAAATACACCCAATGAATTTGAGAATAAATTACACAAATATAAATACTAAAATTTCAATTTGCTCTTTTGGCTATATATTTTTTTATTGTGGCTACAAAAGTAAACATTTGGCTACAACTTTGGCTATTAATTACAATTGTCCAGCTGGAACCCTGTAGATTACACAGTATATGCATATGATACCTGTATATATTTTCTTTAAGATTTGTTGCTAGGATACATACTCACTACTAATAATTATGATCAAACAAAAATAGATACCCATTACCCTGATTGCTGAGTTCAGCACGGAAATTGCCTTTTGTGTAAAGATATTGATTCTTTTTTATCATGGTCAAGAAATGAAAACTCCACAGTATGTGAATTGATAGAAGCATCTTGATTCCCTTTCTTCTTTGAATTCCCTTTTTTCTTTTCTTCTGTTCGTAATTGTCACACACAACATCAAATTTATTACACTAATAAAACCTGACCTTGGTCTAATATTAGGAGACAGCTGAGAGGTAAAGCATCCATTTACAATGCAGTGGGTCATTGGATAAATCCTACCTGGTGGTCCCATTGATCTATGTCTCATTCCAGCCACTGCTGCACAACTGGTGTAACAACAGACATGGTATGGACTGTCTTGTCTGTGGGATAGCATATAGGAAAGATCTGTTGCTACTAATCAGAAAGAGTTGTCCATGGAGCAGCAGTGGGTTTCCTTTTTCATTATCACTGTGGTCTTATGTGTGATGTTATAAAGCCACATATACAGTGTGTTGAGTCTGATATTAAATAAAAACCTCTGTGACCTTAAAAGTAATTAACATCAAAGAGCAGTGCAGTCCAGTCCTGCTGATGGATGGATGGGTAGGTAGATATATAGATAGATAGACAGGTAGTTAGGTAGCTAGGTAAATAGGTAGGTAGATAGGTAAGATATACAACAAATATGTGAAGTAAGTAAGTACATGTATATGTGAATTGTTTTGGGTTGCTTCAACAGGTGTCATGGTAATATGTCTCAAGATTCTGCATGACTGTTACTCAAAACAGTCATTAGCAGATTACACTGAATATACAATAGTGGAAATAATGTGAACACAGTTTAGGACACCTCTCTAAAGAGATTGTCTTTGTGGTACATTAAGCTCTGTGGTAGTGTCTTTTCATGGTGAGGTACATTGTTAAATAAGCCTTCCTAGGGGAATCTACTGAGCTGTATTTTGTTCCAGTCAGTGTTCTACAGTTGGTTTAACGAAGATGAAATTGTACATATAGTACATATAACTCTAATATGAATAAGAAGACATAATGCATCATAATTTTGGTGATTATATATCCCTATGTGGCGATAGTATTTTCTCACTATCAAAAAATGGTCCTTAACCATTATGTCTAATGCAATGTAACTATAAATGTGTTGAGTATATCTTTAACTAGCTCAAAGATAGTGTCTGCTGAAGGTGCAGTGGGTCATTGGATCAATCCTGCCTGGTGGACACTGACTTATGTCTTCACCAGTGTTCTACAACTGGTGTATCAAAAAGCTATGGTATGTGCTCTCCTATCTGTTTGATGGTGCATATCAAAGATCCATTGCTGCTAATCAGAAAGAATAGCCTATATGGCGGCAGCAGGTTTCCTTTATTACCGTCAAAATAACCCTTAACCATAAGGATGACACTGTATAACCATAATTAAAATGAGTGGAGTACATCATTAAATAAAACCTCTCTCTGAAGATGGTGATGATGGTGATGATGATGATGATAGTGATGATGATATCTGTTGTTTGTTTTTCAGATCACGGAGCTGTGTGGAGCCAAGCGGCTGGGTCACTTCGGGCGGAGTCAGTTCTACATCGCCCTCAAGCTGATCGCCGCTACCCAGACCGGGCTACCCCTCAAATTAGACAGTCTCAACTCAGGTGAGATTTAAACACACACACACACACACACAAACACACACACACAGCATTCACCCAGACCCGGCTTCCTCTCAAACTAGACAGTTTCAACTGAAGTGAGATTTAAACACACTGTCATACAGAATTCACCTATTTCATGGCTAAGAGTGGGATCTGTTTCAGAAGTAGAGCATCCAATCATGGTGTAGTGAGTCGTCAGATCTCACCTGGTGGACCCTGCATCATTCCTGTCAGTAATCCACAATTAGTGTATCAAAGGCCATGGTATGTGCTTTTCTACCTGTAGGATTGTGCCTGCAAAAGATGTTAATTGGTAAAGGTAGCCTATGTAGAGGCAGCAGGTTTCCTTTCTGTCATAATGGTCCTTAACAACATGCATGATATCATGAATAAAATCTATTGAGTGCATCATTAAATAATTTAAAATAATCTATTTCTCTTTCTTTCTCTATTTCTTGGTAGAACAAAGTAGTAGCTTACTTGAAAAATTTATATCTTTGAATTGTATATAAATTTACCTTACATAACCATATATATAACCACATACTTTTTATTTACAATATAGTTATTTAGAATAATTAAATTATAGCAACTGTCTATAAAACGGAAAACAATAACAGCTAAATGATTACTGTTGTGTGTTGTATTAATTTCTTCCTCAGAGATTTAATTAAACAGTCTTTGGCCAGGCTTTAATGATGTTTGTTAATTCAATACATATTCCATTTATATTAATTATAATCAGTATTTAGAGAAAGGAAGTACAGCAAATCTGTGATAAGGTACTTAATTCTTAATTCATCTTTTTAAAAAAGGCCAGCTTTATGGCATCAGATATAATTAAGTTAAGGAACAACAATCTGCTGTTGCTAGTATATACAACTCTTTCTAATTAGCAACAAAAGGATTTTTTATTAGCACCATCCCACCTGTTGAACCCATTGGTTAATTTTTGTTGCAGCCATTGTGTGCATAACGGAAATGAAGCTCTACATACATAGATCTGAATTACTTGATTTTGGAGACTTCCTAGACCCATCACCCTGTCAGTGAAAGAACCCTATTTGCATGCCTATATCCAATTATGGTTTAAGCATGTTCAACACCCCCCCCACCCCCACCCCCAGCCCAGCCTCTGGCATGGCCAGGGACTCAGTCTGGGACATTTTCATATGTTGATCAGCCATACTTTGATTTCCATTTTCTAAAGTTCATCTAGAATCAACCCATTAAGCAGTCCAATCTAGATGTCCTTAACACTAGCTGAAGCTCCTACTGTAATAGCTGTCTGGGTCAGAGAACAAGGATTTATCCAAGCAGTGTGTGGTACTGATTGAAGCCCTTCATAGCGATTGACACTGAACTTTTCCAGTTTTTAAGCACTTTCTTCAAATCCCAATTTTTCCTTCTTGTTTAGTTTTTGTTTATAAAGTAGAAGGTGACATAGTCATCACTGAACATGCATTTTTGTATGCATTAGCATATATGGTACAATGTCCCAGAAAAATTGTTTCTAGTTATGACCTAAATTCATGAGATATGACAACATGGTAAGAAATCTTGGGTTCTAAATGTAGAAGAATGGTGTATGGAAAATTAAATGTTGTATAGTAGATCAAGACATCGTTTTAAGATTTCTCATTAGGGATACTTTGAGATGCTGATATTTAAAGCTTCAGAATTAAATAGCAAAAACTAAATATGGATAGCAAACCTTTTACATATTTATAAGTGACAGTTGTAATATAATGAAATTTGAATAACAACTGATTTAGCATAAAGCATCAAATAATTTTATTTAGGTGTTGATTTCTTTTTGATTTTTTTTTTGTTTTTGAGACTGTTGCAGTGTAATAGAGAATTGATTAGCAGTTGATGTTAAATAATTCAGCATTGTGTAGCGATATCTGAGTTTTACGTAGTAGATCGAGACAGGATCATGAACAAAGTGTTCTGCAAGTCTGTGAGATCCAAGTAATTGAGTTTCATCCAAGCAGAAAGATAGAAGCTAACAGCAATCAACTTTGCTAATTGATAGGCATTAGCATCTTTCTTATTGGGGTAAACAGACACACAATGAATAGACCTATGGCTATTTTAGGCACTAGTGCTCAAGCTTACAACACATTCACTGCTTTCATGCTTACAATAAAATGTGAAAGGTTAATTATGGATGGAAATAATTTTCAATATATAGCTGGAGTGAAGTTCATTTTGATACTGTATGCATGGATATTTTCAGTAACATGACTAATTTACATCATTTGTGTTTGTACATCTTATTCTGGTTAAAACTTTATTTTACCACTTTGCAAAATACGTACTGCATTTTCATGATTTTTGTTTGTTTTGTAAAATGGTTGTTTTAAATAAATAAAAAATTAGCCAGATGTTAAAGTCCGTAGCCATAACTGATGTAACAAAGGAACACTGATTGGAACAAGAAATAGCACAGTGGATCCATCAGTTGGGATTGATCAGACATACATGGATGCTCTACTTCTGAGCTATGTAGCACTGTTCCAAATATAATGGTTAAGCATTCATGGCATGAACTCTGAGATATGCCTCTCTGGTGGATCATTTCATACTGTAATGTGTTTTTGATGCGACGAGTACCAGCTAAGTGACGAAATTTATTGCTGATCAACTTGATTATCAGTGGCAAATGTTATTTTGATGATTATGTGTACGTGTTGCTCAATATTGATTATTGGAAATGTGATTGTGAAACAAAGAGCAGTAGTTTCAAGTGAAAGTGTGCGTGTGATCTCTGATTTCAACATGTGTATACAGAAAATACCTGTTTTGTTTAACAAGATTATCTTTTAAATAATTTGATTGTGTTGTTTGAAGATAAAGTGGGGAATTGTAGTTAATACTGAGCTGGATATAGGTTAGCAGGAAAAGATGTTTTATTCTAAACAATAACAACAGCAGTTAGCTAAAGGGATTGTTAAGAAATTTTGACTCAAGAAATATTTTAAAATATAAGTTAAAGTGGAGTTAAAGATGACACTTTTTGCCTTTGGGTTGAACATTTTATTTTCCCAATTTGTCTCTTAAAAATGTTTTTGCTCTGCACACTTTAATCTACTTTTTTTCCTGCTACCAGCTGCCTTCCACAGGGAGAAATAATTTTCAGTTTTTTTATGTTATGTCAGTCTTCATAAACACTTTTTTAATATGATCAGTTCTTATGATGGTGGACAATGCATACAAAAGAAAAGACCATCATCCCCTGAGAAAAACAGCTAGATGCTGAAACATTAAAACACACAGATGTGTGTGTGTGTGTGTGTGTGTGTGTGAGAGAGAGAGAGAGAGAGAAGACAGAGAGAGAGGGGGGAGAGAGGTATATTTAATGACGCACTCAACATATTTTTATTTACGGTTATATGGCGTCTGACATTAGAGGCCATTGTGTGTGTGTGTGTGTGTGTGTGTGTGTGCGTGTGCGTGTGTGTGAGAGAGAGAGAGAGAGAGAGAAGGAAGGAAAGAAGTATTTTATTTAATATCAAACTTAATACATTTTATTTTGTTTTATCAGAAATGGTTACAAACCTTTGGAATTCAGAGAGAAACCTTGTTGCCACTTTATATACAACTCTTTCCAATTAGCAGCAAAGTACTTTTTATAAGTACCATCCCACCTGCTGAACCCATGAAGCTTTTTTTTCTTTTTCAGCCAGTGCTCTACAACTGGTATATCAAATTGTGCAGTGTACCATCCTTTTTGTGTGATGGTCCTTATAAAAGACCCCTTACTGCTAAGGAGAAAGAATAGCCCATGTGGAACAGCAGATATCCTTTCTTACTATCTAAATAGTCTTAACCATATGGCTGACACTATAACTAAGTAAAATGTAGTTGAGTGTTCTATAAACAATATTTCATGGGTCCCCAAGTGCCAACTGTTAGTTTTTCATCATACAGATATTTGCAAAGATTATCAGTCATTAATATAAATAAATACATTTCCTTTAAAGTACATGGAGTAATTAATGGTGGTGTATAACCTTTAGGGTAATTATCTGGTTTCAGCTGGTGAAAAGAGGTCATTTTTAGTACAACCATGTAAAACATGGATTATTTATTATTGAGTTCAAATTTAATCTTTCCTTTTTCTATTACACAATGGAGTATAAAGTATATCTTTGCCCAAATAATAGAAGGATGGAAAGAAACTGGCCAACTAATAATGTTTGATCTGTAACCAATCACATACCAGCCAGGCACCCTCACCATTGGGACATGATCTGTCTATATAAACCAGACAAAATAGTGACTTTCCACTTATAATAATATACATGACCAGTGCTGGTTATATGTTTCAATTACAATACAGCTGATCAGACGTGGAAACTTAACTACATCTAAAACAAATACGGCCTACAAAGAAATGTTTGTGTGTTTACATAGCAAGATGCCTGCTGATCAATGATGGCTACTTGTGCGTGATAAAAGCTCTTACTTTACCTCACAGTTGCAACACATACAGGAGAAGTAGCTGGATAATTGAATATCATTGTTTGAACCAGGGATGAGTTATTTTCAGACTGACAGCTCAAGTAGTACAAACAGATTACTGAGTACTTTGGTTAGAATGGCAGCTGAGTTGTGGTTAATGCATTGGGAGGTGGAGGAAGGAGAGATATCTTCGTAAATGTGTACCCATATCCACTGAGGCTTCCAGCACGCCCACCATGAAACTAGAGATCTGCGTGACCTGTCAGGGGCCTTAGGGCAAAAGGAAATACCTTTAAAAATGTTTCACAGGATACATTAAACAAATTAATTGGTCAAAGAACTCTGATAAGCAGCTAGTATTAAATGATCAAAACTGTAGCGATTCTGAAACTAAATTCACCATGTTTTACCAGTATTTGTAATAGCCGTTTTCCATATGCCTAGTGATTTTTTTTCTCTGGTATTTTAGTAATATTTCTAATGCAGTTTAAGAAAAACATAATGCATCGAGTGTCCTTCAATACTTTAATTGCTAATGAATTGCCAATCTAATACATGCAGGATCACCTCCTGGTATCAGATCTGATTGGAGTTTGGTCAAATTTGAATGATTTGATGTAAACCTCTTATTGACCTTTTGGGAAAGAGGTGTAGCTCAGTGGCAGAGTGTCCACTTAAAGCTTGGATATTACATACCACAGCTTTTCAAAACTAATTGTGGATCACTGACTGAAACTAGAAATGAACTTGATCTTACAACCCACTGATTATAATTATTATAACTGTTAAACGAAATAAGATCAATATGTTGTTTGTTAAAATTGTGGATGTTTATTATTGAAGGCATTTTTCATTGTTCTTTGGGCTATGTCTCATTCCAGCTAGTGCTCCACAACTGGTGTATCAAAGTCCATGGTATGTGCTATCCTGTCTATGGGATGGTGCATATAAAAGACACCTTGCTACATATTGGAAAGAGTAGCTTCTGTGGCGGCAGTGGGTTTCCGTTCTATCACAGTGGTCCTTAACCATACTCCTGATGCCATATAACCGTAGATAAAATGTGTTGAGTACATCGTTAAATAAAACATTTATAATCTAATCTTTTCATTGTTTGTTTGGGGTGGGTTTAAAAAACCCAACTTATTCTTGATATGTTGTTATGTATATAAACATATCAGTGTGCATGATTCATGCCATTAAACATGTTTGGAAGTTATACAAAACTGGTATATATCCAAACTATTTTGATGAGATTATTTTAGAGGAAAATGAGAAATGAGAGGGGGGAAAAAAGCAAAAAAAGCTATGAAAGTACCACTTAGATTTGATTACAACTCAGCAAAAAAATCCAACAGCTATAGAAACAAATTAATCTATTATTGGAAAAAAAGAGTGAATTGGGGAGGAATCCACATTTAATTAAATGCTATTGTAACCCCACAGATAAATTAAATATTAAATGTCCTGATGAATTAAATATAAAACCTTGCAATAAATAGAAGTTGCATGTTCTTGTAAATATCAATCAGATGCAATGAACAGATTAATTGTATTAAAGTGCAACATTTCTGTGTGTTCTGTATTCATTAGATATAAATAAACTGATGTCCAGAAGAAAGTATACACACTGAAAAATATTTGGTAAAACAATAATGGAACATGTCTCATGTACAAACACAACATTTCCAGAAACAAAACACAAAACAAAATGGATACTGTATGCAAATATGGCATTAAATGCAAAAACTACTTTGGGTGATGTAACACGAAATCCATGTGCAAACTACCGGTATAAAACAGGTTGTCCGACAGGTCATGAACACAGCAATCAAAAGCACACCAACATTATGCCACATTTAAGCAGTATTGAGAGGGAGAGAGCTTTTGGATTGGCCCAGCAAGGAGCCACAAACACTGACATTGCAAGAACGCTCAACTGCACCCGCGCAACGGTCAGCAAACTGATGCAACGTCTGCGACAAACTGGTCACACATCAGACAGGCCTAGGAACGGTAGACCTTGAGTCACCATGCCAAGGGAGGATCGTCACATCTGGACAATTCATCTGAGGGAATACTTCATGATGGCGACATCAATGGAAGTGACGGCACTGGGAAATCAGATCAGTTGACTGACAGTATATCGATGATTAAGAAATTTGATACGTCGATCCTACTGCGGAGTTCATATGACACCTCAACATCAGTGAAACTGACTGATAGGAGTCAGGCGGTTTCGATATTGACAAGTGCTTAACTGGTGACACATGATGTTCATGGGAGTGTAGGTTCTACCTGTTCAGGAATGATGGTAGGGTACGATTGTACAAACAATTGGGAGAACAGGTGTCACTAAATTGTGTCCAACAAGTCCAACCAGAAATGGCAACGCATCACACCTAACGTTATTCGTCTTATTACATCATTAGTATGTTGATGGGTTATGGCGTGTATTAATACGCATGGTGGGCATACACACTTTTAATTCAACATTTGATGAAATTTTTCTGAACGTTGAATAACATTTTCACACATTATGAAGACTTCTTGAACAAATATTTTATTGTGCATTTCAAATCGTGACCCCATCTGTGTTTGTGTGTCTCAGTCAGGCACTATTTCTGTGTTTCAGTGATCTGATATTGTTCCCATTAGATGACAAGAGTCACGTCTAATGAATTGTATACATAAGTGCATAAATAGTGTGTTAATATTTACAACAAAGGTTTGCAACAATGCTACATTTCTGTTGAATTCAATATTCATTAACGATTTCCTATACTGCTGTACATATAATAGTCAAATAGAGAACAAGAAAGAAGTGTTTTATTTAAAGATGTACTTAGTACATTTTATTTATAGCTTAGAGCATCAGAAATAATCTGATACGTTAAACTGAAGGTTAATTTTTTAAATATAATATGTTTAAGTACAGAAGGAAAACTTCCACTGCAATATTATTTTGCAGTAAGCATATGTTTCTGTTTCATGCCATATCCATTAAAGATCTACTCTAAATATATCCAGAGCTATATAAAAGCCATTAAAGTGAAGCAGTACTTTCTTTAAATAAACAGTCTTGTCGATCAAAGAATTCATTCTGATCAGGGAAGATCTCTTCATGGATAAAGCATCCAATTGACACACAGACATGTTACATTTTGGCAGCACTGTTACTACCATGGTCATGTGACCTTTAATTTCCTGCAGTCAGAGACTTCTCAAGTTGGTAGACATCACAGAGAAGTATTTGCCATGATCCATTTCAAATGCAGTGAGTGGAGAGTGGCCAATCAATGAATGCTGCCTCCACAGATGACCTGGTTCCAGTTCTATCAGGTTTCCTTGTGTTTCAGCGTATTGATAACTTAGTTATCTGCAGTCATTGGTGTCACAAACACACTAATCTTGTAACATGCTATCATATACACCAAGGACAAACGTGTGTGAACCGCCTGAGAGATTTATGTAAGGATTCGTGCAAGCATTATTATAAATCTGGATCAGCTGTTATGATTTTATTGGAAAGTTAAAAAAATTATTTAGAAAAAAGAAGAAATACGTGGATAATGAAAAATATTGTCAATAGAGAAAATAATTGTCACTACAGCTAAAGCTTCAGACATAATTCAGATATCCCTTATAAATATTATTAAAAGAGTGTCTTACATACATGTATTGTTTTTGCTAGTTGTAGAATGTTCTATACCAACACTTGGATTTTTATGAAGTTTTTTGTATCCCTGGTTGTAGTCATGAATTAAGGTTGTTTTTTGTTTTTTTTGAAGGGTACATATATCGGTGACAGCTGTCATCCATGTCAACTTTCCACAGTATGTTCCTCTATATTGCTAACATATTTGAGGATATGTTTGCTGTTATATCTTACACCTTTTCTTTCTTTCTTTCTTT
>JAUTBY010320747.1:0-18203 GCA_032361585.1 Peltospira operculata | reverse complement strand
GCCCTGGTAAATATCATGGCCAGAATATGTGTGTCCAGAGTAAAGCAAGCAAATTATTATTTATTTTATTTTATTTTTTTACTAGAATATATGATTAAAGACATTGTTCTTATGCTGTGCAACTGATGCCCTGTAACTTTATAGTAATTACAGGAGAGTATGTTTAAATTCCTGGATTGATTCCACTCACTATGCTTGCATTTAACGTTGTGCCCAATTTGACAAAATCTAAAGCCTTGTCTATGTACACTACCAGATATTTTATCATTTATTTCTCCCTTTAAGAGTAAACTGATTTGCTATTTTTTCTTAAGGTCCCCACAATTTGCTGACCTAGTTGTCCGCAAGTTTGATAGGCAAGGGACGAGAAGCATCAACTTTGATGACTTCATCCAGGCTTGTGTGATGCTGAAAACACTGACCGACAGGTTCCGAGACAAAGACAAACAACAGCAGGGAGTTGTACAAATAAGTTATGAAGATGTGAGTACTAACTAAAGTTATTCTGAGGCATAGGCAGAATCCTTGACGTTATTATTTCTGATCTTATTACAAAATGGCCACGTGCAAAGTTAACCTTGCTAACAGCCATTTGTTCATCTTTATAGGAAGTGACTGCAGAATTTAACGGCTAATAAAATGCAGTTTAAAATGGAAATTTTAAAAATAATTTAATTTAAATGCACAATATATTTTTTAACTCACTTAATCTAATTTCTGTCCTGGCTGAGTTCTACCATTATATCTTATCTAATTACATTAACTTATTCTAAATAGAACCAGTGTACTGAATTGGATATCGTATTATAGCCATTGGTCCACAACTATTGAAACAAAGCTCATGTGCTATCAGTGGTCAGATTTCAATTGAAGTTGGTAGGTACTGGGTTCACTCCTTGGTATTGGCTCTAAGACCACTATGCACTCTTTTCTCTCACTAACAGTCTCACTCTATAGCTAAGGATAGTGTGTTAGAACTGTAATTGGATGTAAGCATCATAATACGGTTAATGAAATGGTGGGGCTTTTAAAATGCTGTTTCATAGTATAAACCTGTATAATAGTATAGTAATCCGTAGTAACTTGAATTCTAAATGCATGAAATTATTTCTTTCTTCTTTCAGTTTCTTGAAATGGTTCTGGACAATACATTAATAAACATATGACAGTTGTCGACTGAAGTAATTCAGCATATGATGCAGGCAGTAAGTGGTGCTCTCAAACAAAGAAATGTCAGAAGCATGCAGCATTGAAAAATAAAGAAAGTTCAGCTAATACTTCCTCTTGTGACTGTCGGTGGAACTGCTTCAAAAAGAATGAAGAAAATGACATTTATTGTGATACTGTGTTTCATGAGAGCTTGTGTTGCAGTGAAAATATATTCAAGTTTTTAGGAATATGAACACTTATAACCTGAATGTTTTTTTCTTGACCATCAATTACTGATTGGTTGGTATGGGCTGTGACAGTTAATTTGTTATAATCAGTCAGTTACTGGTGTCTTCTTTGGAAAAAGTCCTTATTTATTCAAGTAATTATTCAGTTATCCAACCTGAAGCATTGAAGAGAAGTTATTTAGGGAACCTTCCACCTCTTCCAACCTTCTATCTTGACAGCTGTTTATAGCAGGTGAATTGCTCTTTTGATATGCCTTTTTAACATGGTAGCCCTCTATAAAAATTATTTAAACAGTGTCAGAAATTTACCTATAGATATTATAGAATTATGATGTCCAAGCTATATTTTGATAATGAATAAAAGCCTGGGCTCCTGGTAAATTCAAGCCCGACTTTAACAATTCAGCTAATGCCAAAGAATACTTCAGCATATGTTGAATAACTATAATGATAAATATATCCTATTAAAAACAAACAGGTGCCATAGTTTTGTGTATAAGAAGACAATAAAATATCAGAATAAAATGATGTCGTTTTATTATGATACATATCAAATGATAGCAAGTATTTATAATTTTAGATGTACCAATTAGCTAAGAACAAATGGACTTTATACTTATGTGGCCCACAGATTATGGTAGACACTATACCATGCTTGTTCACTTAATTACTGTTTAAGCTGGTAATTGGTTTCAACACACCCATATCCTTTCTCCAATTAAAACTGAAAATAATTTTGTTGATATTCAGCTAATCCAGAGTTTTTATGTCAGAATTAGTTAGTGCTATTTTATCAATATTTGGAAACATGCTTTAATCACTGCATTTAAATTGCACTTTATTTTATTGCATTCCACTCTTCCAAGTATTTTATGGTGTATCAAATATAGCTTAAATTGTATGATTTTCTTTGGATTATTAGTTACTACTGTTCTAGTCCTTATGATAAATCAAGTCTTGTATCTAGTAGATGTACATAATTGTAATGATATATTTTTGTATATTATTTATGATCACCTGACTTGTCTATATAATGCACATATTTTACTACCATGCACGTTTTAATTATGAAGTCTGAAAAATAACTGAACGTTGCTCAGTTTTGTCTGAAAAGCTCTTGAAAACAATCTTTTATTTATAATTTTATATTGGTTAGTGAGATTTGTGAATAATAAAAATGTATTTATAAAAATATAAATTTCTCATATGATTTCTGTGTTTTGTATTTTGGGATTATGATTTAGATACCTGTCAGCACAACTTTGTTTTTGCTACAATAAAATCTCATATCTTAAATTTCCTTCTTAGTCTTCTGGGGTAGCACGTTTGCTCATGGTGCAGGGGGTCATCAGGTGGACCCTTTGGGTTACATCTCATTCCAGCCAGTGCCCCATGACTGGTGTATCAAGGGCTGTGGTATGTGCTACCCTGTCTATAGTACCATTTGCTGCTAATCGGAAAGAGTAGCCTGTGTCTCACTATACTCATAGGAAAAAAATGGTTCAGTGTCGTTAAATAAAATATTTCTCTCTCTTCTGGGTATCCATTATACCATCACATTCTCACTATTCTTACAACGCTGAGGGGTGTTCTTATGCTGTGATGGTTCAACAAACAATCAGTCAAAGTTGCATACAATTTGATATTGCAGGGATAAAATGTTATTCGTATCGATGTGATCACGTGTTCTTAAATTAAATTTAATTGGTCGAGATTATGATGTATCATGTGAAATAGGACATTCTAGTGATCATATGTTCCCAACTGAAATATAACTAGTTATAATTTGGGCATACTCACAATACAACTTGCATGTGACATTACAGCATGAGAACATCCTTTTGACAAACAGAACCAATTTGTTAGAAATAAACATTTTACCATATTCAACACATTTACAGAATTAAGAGAGGAAACAAAATGACACTTTACATACTACCTTTTCAGACTATTTTATATACAACTCAAACAGGACAGTTTATACCACAACCTTTGTTACACAGGGTAGGAATTTTTTTTTTTAATTCAATGGGCCATCTGCAAGATTCAAACAGACGCTACAATCAGAACAAAAAGTACTTAGATAATGTTTTGTTTATCTAAAAAAACAACAAACAAGTAAGACTTTTTCAGTTGGCATTTATTTTCCTTTTTTTTTTTAGTTAGTGGATCATTTTGAGAAATGATGAACAGAAATGGAGCATTTCAAGTTGTTTTTTTTTCTTTTCCCATTAGAATCTACTATAGCAAAAGTCCATTCATCTTAAATATATGATTATAACAACACTTTGCTTCAGACATAGGCTTCAAACACTCAAGAGACATTGCCACCATTATCAAATGCATCTGGAAATAATAAACTATACACCGAAATAAAATTTGGTTTGCATTCACTCCATTAACGTGACTTCATAATCTTATAATCTGTGGAAAATAAACTCATCTTTTTCCCCATTCTATTTTAAATACTGGTTTACTTGAACAAACATGTAGCACTACACAAGTTAAACAAAAAACATTACATGATGAGTGAAACTAAAAACTTGCTACTAACTTATGACCCAAAGCATCCAATTTAAAATTTACAAATATTCGTAAGTGTAGCCTTTGGATCTTTCTATTCTTAGCACACATAAGGTAACAGCAAGCTTATTATCCATATAATTTAATAAAATTTCTAAATTAATATATGTATCTAAATAAAATTAAGATAATATAAAAATTAAAAATAAGATAATATTAATAAATAAACAATAGTAACAATTAAAAAAATTATTAGAAACAGATGTGTGTAAGTAATGATCAAACATCATAATTTTCTTTTAAACATTCTAAAGGGCTAATTTTTTTTCAATTTAAAAAACGAGACAAATAATAAATTCTGCTTTTCTGTTTTTTTAAGTAACACAAAATCGTATCACAATTTGGTCGTTTTCTTAACAACAGCACTACATTTTAAACAAATGGTAAATCATGTCACTTTAAGGTTCACACAAAAACCAATTTCCCCATAGAACAGTTTTGCTATCAGATGCCACTGCCATGTATGAAATGAAGGTAATTTTGTTCACCATTTTCTCCACAACCACCCCACATATCTAATATTACCCAGATCCAAATGCTTAACTATAAGATAAAATCACAGTGATCCATCTTCAATTACCAGATTAGAATTGAAGTTACTTATAATAAAGGATAACACAAGTTTTATCACATTATTAGTGATAGCCTATCACAGTATCGGACAATAATCAAAATAACATATGCATTATGTATAACATTTGCAATAAAATATTTAAAAAAAATAATAACTGGAAAAAACAAGAAAGAAAAAACATATCTGGCCAAAAAAAAATTAAAAAAAAATTAATATTGATACTGCAGGGAACATTTTGTGCTTAGACTTTTGATTATCAACAACTGCTGTCTAATTGAAAATTGATGAGTAATCTGTATTAAATGATTCAGAAATTTGTATGGCAAATCGTAACACAACACTTCCCTGAACTGGATACCAAATGGTCACTGAAATATTTATTAAGCCTAGTATCTCAACAGTAACCCAAAAGTTGATGCTGAGATAAAATCTAATGTTTTAGACACACACTATTGTAAAGTAGTCACATACATCAAGATCATAGTATGTTTGTTGAAAGAGTTTTGCTTATACAAACATTCTTGTGGATTTTGTATTAACAGAAAGACAAGTAACCATGTGATGCCCAGTTTAGCAAACTAAATGTATGGATAAACTGTATTAATAATTTTGATAGATACTACACTTCAATGTCATTTATGCACACAACATACACAGAGATGCATAAACATGTATGTACAAACCACTATTTCCTTTAATATTTACACTGTACATATATGTATATACATAATACATTTATATTTCCAATACACAATAAAGCATGTTTCTTAAATTTTAAACTATTATCATCATTTGGCAAAGACCCTATCTAATTAAAGATGACACCAAAATATTATTAATCACATTGTTTACTTACTAACTATATTTGAGATCTTCCAACACTCAGTCAGTAAAACCATTTTATTTTGTATGTTTTGTTTATATTGAAAATGTTGACATAATTCCCAGATTATGTAGTTTGTTAATTATATAACTGATGTGATACAATTTTATATCAGCCATATGCCTTATAAAAATATTAACCGTCAACAAGCAAGCAGATTTCATTACAAATATTTGTTTTTGTTGTTTTTGTACAGTATGTTTTAGGTATAATTGTCAATATACTGATATCGAACTATGTTTTTTTGTGTTACATTTTATAAGTAATACATCACTTCCATTATACTGAAATAGTACTAAACTAATTATCAAAGTATCTAATTTCAAAACTAAAATCTAAAAAATGTCTATTATTAAATCCAAACTGATGACAAAGTGACACAAAATGTGTTACTGGCCAAGTTAAGATTCTGTATTAAGTACACAGAAAGAAAATTAACTGCAATGCAGATCTGTTTATCAAGAACATGTGTTACATTGCTTCCAAAATAAAAACAAAAATGGTTAATTTTAAAGACCAAACACAACCCATATTATCCAGGTGGAATAAAAACAACTTTTATCATTTACAAAGTGTCGCCTCAAAAATAATAATTTAACTTTCAGATTTTTCATTAGTTAATCCAAGCAATTTTCAAATAAGTATTTTATACCTATAGTTGTTTTGGACATCATTTATAATTTAATTTTTTAAAGAATAAAACAAAAGTTATAAATTTCACAAAATGAAATAAATTAAAGCAGTCGACTTCGTTTTCGTGATGGAGAATCTATGACGACATCTGGAGACGTTGTCCTTTTCCGTGAACCTACATTTCTTGAGAATTCATCATGGATAAATCGGTTCAGTTCTTCAATATTTCCCCAAGCAGGCTGAGGGCCGCCCCCATGTGCCCCATACCCAACACTAATGTTAGACATTGCACCATTTAATCCTGTGAAAAAGAAAAAAGTGCTAATCAGCCCCAGACTAGAGTCAAATAAATAAATGGATATACATTTGTTTCTGTAATTTAACACACACACACACACACACACACACACAAAACACACAGAATAATTTGGACTGAAAACAAAAACGTTATCAGTTACTGCAATTATTTTTCATTTTATTTGTTCACAGATGAGCTATAATGACTTGCAAATTGCGATGCAAACCCCAACAGACTATTCACTGTGTAATGCCATCAGATGTGTTGGTCTATCTATATATATATGACAAACTGGTATTTTATTTCCATCAGACATCTTATAATATACGAAGTCTTGATTTTATTAATAATTAGCTGATCATTTACAATAATATAAGGTTTTACTCGCCAATGCTAATCAGTCTACAGGATTTAATTAAGGTTCAAATACGATCAACCTTTTTTATTACACAGTATCAGTTTCAGAAAATCAGTGCTATTTTCTATATGATCAAAAATACTCATAATAAAAATGGTATGGTATATTTGAAAATACCTGTAAAGAGTTAATACCTATTCATGTAATCAGAGAATACTTTGAAATGAAAACAAAAAGTTAGCAGTTACTGTAATTATTTTTCATTTGATTAGCACATTAGTGTATTTGATTGTTCCATTCTGTGAAAACTTATTTGCAGTTGAGCCAGAATGACTCGCAAACTGTGATATAAATCCCAACAAATTATCAACTGTATAAATGCAACCAGATAAGATGTTAGGCGATATGAGAATAAATATATGACTGTTGCTTTTGTTTGTGTAACTTTTGCCAATAGGTACCTGTAACACATTAGTTTCAATGGGTTTTTGTTTGAAATGCTTCTTTTAAAAGACATTCAAAACATTCTAATTTGAAACATACACAACTGGCTGCTAATGGAGATATATCAGATTAGATCACAGCTGTACTACTGAACTACTACTCATTACAGATCACTACATACAAATACATACAGAGCCAACTTCAACACTTCCTTAGTTTATTCCAAAATATTAATTTAATAATACACCTAATATATTTGTATTCATAGTTGTATGAGTAACACACATTGCCACAACTTAATATTAGTGGCATACTGACAAGTATTGATTACCGATTAACTACATAAGTACTACTGAGCTATGCAAAAAAAAATTAAAAATCTAATTTGAAGAATAATAAAAATTTACGGAGCAATAAAAGGAATCTACCTTGAAGTGCAATAGCTTCCCTGAAGGCATCCAAGTCCTCCTCTACATCATCCGATTCGTTCTGAGGAACACGAGGCGATGATCGAGATGACGATCTCTCCAGTCCAACACGTGGAATTGGTCTCATGGACGAACTGCCATGTCTGTGAGTTCGTGGTGGTGCAGTTTTACCACACAAAAATGCCACAAGTTCTTCCCGTCTTATGTGTCTCCTTTTTTTTCTCGCCCATGCAATAATATCTCTAGTCTTGTGTTGCTTTCCACACTGGATACCAAACTCCACACATGTTTGCAAGGAATCTATACTATCTGTAACCAAAATATATTTTATTACTCATGCATACACAAATGAGGAATCCCAGAATAGAGTGGCCTAATTTCCTCTTTTTTTTTCGTCGGCCACTAATTAATATAAAAAATTACCGTTACATTTAAGTATGGCCAGTGAATTTTCTTAACTATTGACATGGCAAGTAATATATATATTTTTTTAATTCTAGAGACCAGCAAATATAGTTTCAAATTATTTTGTTCATGCATAATTTTAAAGACATCATTACACTAGCATAAAGTCCTTTTTAATTACATTTAAGCTTTTATGTTATCAAAAATAACTAAGGTGACTTAAGTATTTTTCATAATTTTACATTATACTCAGACAAAAAGTATTGTTTGTAATATTTACCTTTATATAAATTAGTTAGAGATAATGCAGCACTCTGGAAAGGAAGCCATGTTGAAAGACCTTGTTGTCGATCTGTAGAGAAATCAGGAAAAGAAAGTAAAATCATTTGATGAATTTTAGTGTTAGCTATGCTTTAATACTTATCAAAATGCATACTATAGTCCAATTTACTGAACAAATACTACACAAAACTATATTTATTTATATGTAAAGACATAACACATTTATAACGTTATATTCAAATAACGGTGAAAATATATTCTAGTGGCTCACTGACCAGGAATGATCTCAAGCTGACTGCATACCAGTGATGTTTATACCACTGAGTTATGAAGTACCCACAAAAATCTAAAGAATTTTTATTTACAGTCACAACCGGTCTGTTGATAGGTAAACACAGACATTAGTAACTAAATACTTGGCACAAAACCTTAGCTTCTTTTTGTCATATTTAATGACAGACTTGTGAAGAAAAAAAACTACATTTGGGTATTGATATTATGAACTTGGACATTCGGTTTAATTATGACCAGTGAATTTTCATAACTACTGACATGGCAATAGACTAATAATGCTACAAATAATGCAATCTCCTCTGCAGTAGCATGCAATATAGAATGAGAGATATACCTGTTATTTACTACACTGATAATGTTGACAGTAACATGTAATAAACAAACAGATGCTATTTAGCATAGACAATATTGTCTAACAGCTACAAAGCTATACTGTCTGCGTGATGTAATGTCAAAGAGGTTTTGAGTTAGTGTAGTCAGCATTTCATTATTTGTTTTATTATCACACAAGGCAAATTCACAAGAGCAAATTGTCGATGCTTTCGAACATCAAGTGCTTGGGACGAACATATTGAGTTTTCGTGTAATTTTCACGCACTTATTAATTCCATAATATATACACACACATTTTAAAGACAGAAAAGTAGGTAGCTGACATCACTAGCAGATTTCTTTCCAGCATTAAAAAATAATAATATAACCATAAGGTAAGTATTTTTTTTTGTTAAAATAATGCGAAACTTGATTATGTACATGATCAGTTTCAAAATTTGATGACATTAATTTTTTCGAACTTAATTTGATTCCGAGCAAAATTATTTGGAACACAGCCAAATCTGCTACGTTAATATCACCTTATCTCAGTGAACTACTAAGAACATCTACCTTTTTTATCACAAAGGTTTATCTACAATGTTTATAAAATTCAACATTTGGATAATAAAATATTGCATAAAATAGCCAGTGGGGGAGGGGGATGACTTATGAATATGATTTATAGATTGGTTAACAGAGTTGTATATTCGATCAATAAAAATTAGTTTTTATTATTTGTTTAATATATATATAAAAAATAACGGAATTAACCTTATTAAAAGTTCTTTGCATCTATCCATCTAACCTAACCTTCATATAATCCAAACTAAACTCTAGATTAAAGATTTGGGAGGGGGGGTATAAAACTCATATGTTTTACTTAATATATTGGTCTGTCGTAATTATAAATCAATCTGATATAGGAGAGCTGATATTTTTAAAAAAAATAAACAACAAGGTAAATTCATATGGATTAAGTAACTTTTTGGGGCAAGCTGACCAGTATTTTAATGAACCAATCCTCTTATACAAAATCTGATGAAAATGAAATCAATAGCCTGAATACTAGAATAGGTTTAATTATCCAGCCATTTATTCTTCTTCCTCTCACCAGCTGTTTTTAATCACCTTTATATAACTGAGCAATTGCTGTAGCAGAATTCTGAAAGGTCAGCCACAGTTTTTTAACTGCGTATTCTTTCTCAGCTTGCAATCTGTCCTCCATGTTTGGTTCTGAATCAAGTTCGTCCAGACATTCATCTTCAAAATTCTGTAACCAGTTTTCGGTTGGCTGATCCGAATCTTGATTCTCCTCTGGGTTCATTATAACCTAGGAGGCACTATAAAAGTTCTTTCGTTTCACTTTTCTCATGGAATTATATTTTTTATTACAAAAGAAGTGAATTTAGCACTCTCCAACTGGCACAATCATACAATCAGCGAACATCGGGAGACAACGGAAGATAGAACTGCGCATGCTCCTTTCGCTTGCTGTTATGCCGAAAATAACCGAAGTAATACGGAACAATATTTTGTAAATTCTAAGCGCTTCTTTAGACTATTAATTACATATATAATTGTTTCGATAGTGTTTTAAGCCATGACAGCCAAAGTGACCTCTCCTGATGGTAAGTTATAATTAAATACTAGTGTTCAAATATCAGCGATCCCAGACTCCTCTCCACGAGGCGGCCATCTTGTTTATTTTCATTCAGAGCCGGGAGCATTGCCGAGCTATTTAACAATTATTTTGTATGTTTCTGGTTGACAGCAGTTTTCCCCGGTAAAGGGGTAAAATCTGCAGACATTGGGCGAATTGCCAGCAAACACGTGAAAGTGACCGTCTCGCAAAGAAGTCCATCGACTCCAGGGCGAGATCGCCAACGTACGGTCACTGCTAATAATATGAATAACAGCACAATGAACCATGTTAATAACAAGGAGGTAAACAACTCCAATCATGAGGAAATGGAAACGGACCATAAGATTGGTTTGTATAGCAATCATTTACTTTTTATATATCTTTTCAAATTATATTTATCGATGTTTAGTTATAACTTGTCGGCAAGGACTGATTAAATTTTCATCAAATTGGCAATAGGCTACACTACAGTAAATAGTGACAAACTGTTCAGATGCAGTGACAATTGATGGAGACAGATACCGTTGAAACAATTTCCAGCCTATTAATGGGAAAACCTGTGCATGCGCAACTGTAATTGCTTCCATTAGATAAAAATTACGAAATGGAGAAACCAAAAACAATTTAAAAATCTCACTTGCCTATAAACAAATATCACTAAATCCCTCTAGGTGCGTCAATGTTTGTATATTTGTTTACAACTGTAACATCGAAATATTTATGTTACGAAAATAAAAAGGTTGCAAGAATTATGTTTATAAAGGGTTTAATGATAAAGAAAACTAATTTTGCATTGTTGAATAATCAAATATTATAAGGGGTAACTTCAAAACCTACCTTAAATTATCACTGACACAACTCCTATAACCAACAAATTTTCATCTGCATTTATACCGGAAGTTGCATAACAGTTTTTGGCGCAAAGAAAGATTGAAAAGTATACTGGTGCACTTTATAAAATTAGAACACACCTAGGGGCACCAGTGCAAAATGTAAGCATCTGACCACATTTGGATTTTATTTGTTTACAAGATATAAAAGGTAGAATTTAAAAGTGATTTGATTTTAATAGTAATACAATCAAGATAAAATAATATGCTGTTATAAATACTGATTATGTGATTATAATTGCATGTGTGCAAAAGCTTTTTCTGTTAATGGAACGCACAGCGAGAACTCCACAATATATATATTTATTTATATCCAATGAATGTAAAGTTCGCTGGGACACTGCTGATATAGTAAATACTTTTCCAAACATAGTCACTGTAAAACAAATGACATGTAACACAAGTATTGTAAAGTCGAGAAATGACATCACCTAAAATTTAGGTAATATAACAGGATTGTTTTTTGTCAGGTGCACTGAAGTGCATGCTTATTTTGTTAAATAAAACATTTCATAATAAGCACATGAAAAGCGGCAGAATTCATACACCAATCAAATAACAAATATCAGACAATATAAAGTGTATCAAATGTAAAAACCACAAAGAACAGCAAAATTTATGCAACAATTGAATAATGAATGAGGACAGTATCTGTAAAGGGTGTCCTACGTATAAAATTGTTCAAAGAACTGTGCAACTTGTAGTGAGGACTGGTGCTCTACTGATAGCAACAAAATCAAGTTCAATTCTGCAGTCAACTCTTTCCCTGAGTGTTGTTTGTGGAACACCATACCATTTTGTTACAGTCAACACTGGTACACTTTAATTTTTTACTGCTAAATATACATTTGTTAGTTTTAAGGATTACTGAGTCTGTGATTTATTTGCTATGGTCTGTTATTATTATTATTTTTTAAAATACATTGAAAAATAGAAATAGAACCAAAAATAAGATTGATAATTAGAATAGTCATGTGGCAGCAGCATGTTTCTTCTCTTAACTAAATGGTCTCTACCCATATAGCCATAACTGTCATCTCCGTTTACCATGCCTCATCAAAGGAAATAAACCTGATGCTGGTATGCTAGGATAAGCTTTCTGGTAAACAAATTTGATATACATGCTAGTTCTATTACATATATTGCTTCCCCATTAATAGGTACAATTCTTCAAATGCTCTGTTTAAAGGGAAACCTTTATGCAATATTTTACTTAAACAATTATAGGAACAAATATTGCTGTCTAATCTAATGTTTGATTAGACATTTTAATTTTATGATATGAGTTGCCTATTGGACAACTAAAACCAGTAATTTCTTGAAAAAAGTGATCATATAGAATTCAGTAGTTTTTTGATGGATTGTGTGAAAAATACCAAGTATATTTAAGATTACTAATAGTAATACTATCCACTGTGGTCAATCACTAAACTGGTTTTGAAACTGAACATAACTTCGTGTGGTAGAATTTGATAGTACTAATCAAATTGTTTGTGAATTGGAAAGAAAGAGAGAGTGAAAAACTCATTTAAAATCCCATAAACGAACAAATGAAATTGATTGAAATACTCCAAATGAAAAAGATGACGGTATGTTTGACTAAAATATTTACCACACACTGAGTCTACCTTATGTTATAACCTCAAAGTTAGAAAATCATTTAGGGTTTGAATTAGTGTTAATTCAGGGGATTGTTGTAGGGTTAGCATAGAGTTACAGCAGGGAATAAATGAGAGAGCCTGAGAGTTAGCAAGTGTGATAGTAGATTAAATGTTACAGGGTGTTGATTGATTATTATTTGTTTTGATTTTGGGCAAATCCAGAAGAAGCTAGGTACTCTATTTATTTCTCATTATAACACATTTGCAACGCGGGAATCCGTTGTATAAGATAATGTGATTCTTTGACTGTTTTGGGAAGTGAGTAATGGCGATGACACCTGAAACAAGGAAATCAACTTTAAAAAAATAACAGCTTCATCATTGAAACAACATTGACGGAGTCAAAAATAGTACAAACGTTTCTACTACACAATATGGCAATGAATCTTGCTGATTATGTAGTAGACATTTGATGATATCCATTGGTAGCCTCAAGTGTCAGAGTAATACTGTTGTGCTTAAATTTTGAATTAGTAATCAATGACAATCAGACATATATCCAGACATAGTAGTTTTAATAGTGTGTGTTCATTTTTTTTTTTTTTTTAATTTTTTTCAGAATGATACAATATACAATTGTATTTTTTAAGTATAGCCAAGGCAAATTCAAAACTTGAAAAGTAATGTACTAAAATGTTTTTTTCACGATGTCTGTTTAAAACCTGATAATATTCACAATTACTGGAGGATTAGAGCCCCCCAGTTACACTGTGTCTGATATGTAAAATTATTAGTACCATAAGATATATTTTAGATCATCACAATGGTAATTAGTTGTAAATATATTATTTTGGTCATGCAACTTAAAACTCATTGTTATTTCTTTCTTTATTAATGCCTAAGCAGCATGTTTGTTCCAACACTAAAACTATGTCAGAACTTCCTTGTAGCTTAATATTGTTATACACGTCATGCATTTCCCGTCTTCACTCTAATACAAAAAGAACTACTTTAGTGCTAATAAAAACAACAAAAAACCCCACTTTGTTTCTTTTCTTTTTTATTGTAATTAACAAAATAGTTTGAAATAAAACCTAAAGATTGTTTTAGAATTTATATATTAACAAATATGTTTTAATTTTGTCAATGTAAACAAAAAACAGTAAACTAGCTTATTATAATACCCCATGCAGATAATTATTTATTATGGAATAGAATATTCACACCTGACAGTAAATTAGCCATTCGAACAGTATATACCAGTATTATTATTACACCTGACATGGAGGAGAATGTATCTGTTCATGCTGCTGTGGGTCATCAGATGGATACATTGAGCTAGTTCCAGCTAATGCTCCACAACTGGGATATGATATATATATAATATTATTTGCTGCTAATCAGAATGAGTGGATCTTTGTAGCGGTAGTGCGTTTCCGTTGTCGATATTAGTATGATCCTTAGCGGTTTGTCTCATAAATAAAATATGTTAAGTGTGCTGTTAAATGAAACAACTCTCTGTGTATGCATTGTATTTTGGGTCACTTTTGCCAGATTTTGTTGAAATATGCAGACTTTCAGAAATACAGTTTCCTACCTTATACAGTGCTTCGATTGCTTTGTTAATCTAAATCTAGCTTCGTGTTGACCGACCTGTTTGTTTTATTATTGCAAAGTTTTGATATTCTTACATACAGATGACAGCAACGGGTGTACAGATGCGACTGGAAATGCTGCAATTAATGGTGACAGTCAGGAAATGGGGGCAACCTGTCAGGATGAAGAGATGGACGAAGGTAACACTGTTGTTGTGATTATTATTACTATTGTTGTTGATTTTGTCACTTATTATTGTTACTATTAGCTACATCATACTTACTCATTATTCATAAGAGCCAACCTGTAAGTTACAAAGTTAGGATGGTCTTTCACAGAAAAATTAAAATTTAAAGAGCCTGAAAGGCTATTTCTGAGCATGTAATTCACAGAATTTGTAATTTGAAAACTGATATACATTTTGTATGTTGAATTATTGACCACAATTTTATAATTAGAAAAACTCTATAATCACGTATGCATGTGCCATATATGTTTACATTTTTATATTTTTTATTATAGAATTATTGGGGAAGGGCTATGATTATTGTTGTTCTTTTTTGTCATCATTATCGTCATTATTGTTACTATTTTTATTATTTTCCTCATCATTGTTATTCTCATTTATACTCTGATCTCATAACCAAGTTAACGTATTTTCTATGGGCAAAAATATGCGTTTAACCAAATGTGTTATAGCTGGTGATACTATTTCTGTTGTAGATGAAAGTCGGTCTGAAGCAACGTTCCAGTACACTGTAGAAAACATCAGCAAGCTGAAGGAAACATCATTAAGTGCAGCATGCATGGTTCGAAACTTGCCTTGGTAAGATTTGGACTGAGTGATGTATTTATTTTAGCTGCTTCATGACAATGCACATGAGTTATGACATACTTCCTGAAAATTTATGAAGTTAATAACAGCTGAAAACTGTAAATTAGGTTAAAAACTGTTAATCATACAGTGTAAATGGAAAATACAGTGGCCTAGTGCCTACAGTCGAATATTTCTTACTTTGGCCACTGAATAAGTGCAAAATTTTAATGAATTACTAATTATGGTCAGTGATATTTTGATTTCATTAGACAAGTAGTTTTAAAATAATTACTAATTATGATCTAACTGTATCAGTTATATTTGTCTTGTATTTTGAGATAAGATAATTAATTGCATAGTTTTGTACATATGTAAGGAATTACTGCTTTGTATTTCAGTTGTGATTAAAATATGTTACCAATTATCTTGTTCGAAACTTTCAGGTCTGTTGTCGTTAAAGTAAGTTAATTTTGTATTTATAAACAAAATTGTAGATTGTATTTATCAGTCAGATAAATAACATTCTTTAGATCTTTATGTGTTTTTGTTCTGTAAATAAAATATTTTCTTCCTCTCTTTTTTAAAGGAAAATAATGGCAATGCCTCGATACAACCAAAACGCAGAGAGGCAGAAAAGTTTGGGATTTTTTCTACAGTGCAATGCTGAATCTGATTCTACGTAAGTAACTTACAAATAACAGTTCCTTTTTTCTAAATATAAATGTCAACCAATATTAATCAGTTTTGTTAAATCTTTCTAATAAACCCTAGTTGCCATAGTTTATTTATTTTTTATTATTGTGCTCTGTTGATTAATTTCAGGTCTTGGTCATGTAATGCGATGGCAGAATTGAAGATTCTCACACACAATGATTCTGAACCGTTTGTACGCAGTAAGTTGTCTAGTTACGGGATTAATTTGTAGATAAATGCCAATTATTTTCAACTTAGAATTCAAGTTTAATATTCATGACAGAACATTTTAAGTAATTTTCATTTTAGTTGCTAGAATATATTTAGTAATTAAATGTTTTCTTCTTAAATAATTTTAGCCTTAAAAGTTTGATTTAAGAAACATTTGTAACATGAATAGGGCCCCTCTTGTTGAAGATTGCTTGATTTTTTAGCTATGACACCTTTCCTTAAGGACTAAACTCGACAGTGTGTAATCACACTGGTATATGGCAATGGCTGTGGTAAACAATAAGTAGTGGTGTTTTGTTAATGATTGCTTTTTGTTCTGAATTCAGTAAATGTGTTTCTGCTTAGACTAGCAATTTGTCATTTTATGATAGTGCTTTAACCTATCTCATGTGATGGTCTTCTCTTTCTTTAGGAATACAGCACTTGTTTTACTCAAAAGAAAATGATTGGGGCTTCAGCAATTTCATTTCATGGAATGTAAGTAAAAGTTCTTATTTCCAATTAATTGATGACTTCTGTCACAATAAGAATTGATATTATTGAACCAGTTTTAAAACTTTATTTAAGTTCAGACTTTATTTTTGGTTGTGAAACATGAATTCTAGTATTTACGTTCATGTTTCCAGATAACATTTAATTGTGGTTACATCTAGAGAATCATAACTTAGTATGTTTAATTTTATGCAGCACTTTCCTCATTACCATATTATGGATTTATGAGCTTCATTTCAGATTGATAGTGTGTATTTATAAATACATCACTATTACCAACAATATTTATTTTTTGAGAACCATAAGAAACATTGCTCATGGTTTTATTTCTGTTAAATTATAATTTTCCCACTGTAGGACCTGTTAGATCCAGAGAAAGGTTACGTGAAGGATGATAAAGTTACACTGGAGGTTCATGTCAAGGCAGATGCCCCTCATGGTGTCAGGTGAGTTCGAAAAACCCAGTAATATTAGCTAAAAACTCAAATAGCCATTTGTAGGCATGTCAATCAAACAAAATCATTGGTCCTTATTTAAATTTGTTATTACCAAATTAAGCAACTATATGTTTTATATATTGTTAATAATAGTTCAGTTTGGCATGTTGATTAACATATTAATATAGACTTAAATGAATGTGACATTGAGTATGAAGTGTTGCAGACATGCAGTCTGAGCCTGTTCCACTTATTGCAGTATGAAATATCATATTATAGTAAAGTAATGTTTTCATTTATTATCCAGCTGGGATTCCAAGAAACACACAGGTTTTGTTGGTTTGAAAAACCAGGGTGCCACTTGTTACATGAACTCCCTACTTCAGACCCTGTACTTCACCAGCAAGTTAAGGAATGTAAGTTACTTTTCAAGTTTTGAGATATAATATTAAATTTAGCTTAATATATACGTATATGTACTTTCGACTGTAAATATAAGCTTACCAGTAAATGATAATGAATAAAATGGTGATATTCTTTTGAACTAAATTTTTTCTCATGGAATATTTCTTTGAATTGGGAGTTCCTTAATACATAAACTTCATAAATTAATACAACCCTCCATAAATTGACGAAAACATCCAAATATTAATATCACTATTTAGGTGTCCAGTTTAAAGAAGCTTTAGTAATTAATTTAAATATTCACATGAAAAATCACAGAAAACTTATTTACACAGTACATTTTCCCTAATGCATTGTGATGTTCACATATGTAAAGTGTGTTCCTTAAATATTTAAAATCGTCGGATCGATCCCTCATGGTGGACCCATTGGGCTATGTCTCGTTCCAGCCAGTACTCCACAACTGGTGTATCAAAGGCTGTGGTATGTGCTATCCTGTCTATGG
>JAUTBY010319636.1:0-18237 GCA_032361585.1 Peltospira operculata | reverse complement strand
ACGTGTTGATATTCAAAAGTCACTAATGTGTTAGTATTTTCGGTAATCGAGCTTGGGCATTATTTGAGATCTCCAGTTGATGATATGGCTATTGTTCAGCAATCAGGAGTAAGTTGTATTCAGCTACAGGAACATATCCCACTGCATGTAAAATGTGTTACTTCCCCCCACCTCCCCATGTAAATATCGTAATACAAACACTAAAATAAGTGAACAATTATTTAATGAATCATTTATTAACAGGTTTCAAACTAAAATTTTATCTATATGAATTTAATGAACACATTAAAAAAATTGCTAAGTTATTTTCTATGCAAATAACCGATATGTACACTGAAGTTCATTCAATAAACCGGATATTTAGTAGTGTTAAAAAGCCAAATGGTTCGGTGTTGCGATAATATATGCAATTAACCGATTTATTCTATTAACCGATATGCAAATAAGTGGAGTCGACTGTATTTCTGGTTTACTGGAAAGAATAATTATTTTTTTAATGACATGTTGTGTTTGTTAATTTGTCACATCAAACACCTTAAGAATAAAGTTAAATTAAGAAATAAATGAGAATAAAGTATGTGAGAAGTTTACGGAAATAATGTATGAAATAGAAAGAATATGAATAATTAATCTTCGTGAAAACGTATTTCTATCCAAGATGTATGAATTGCATGATGAACGTGAAACGTGTGTACCACCTGAAATTGTATGAATTGAAATAAAAGATGTACTGAATGTTCATTTAGTTGTATTGTTATTTAAAACAGTAATGTGACCCAAGTAATCATCGTGTGTATAAAAGGAACAGAGAAAAGTGGGCGTTTTGTCATTGCATATTTGTTTGGTAGCCATGACCGATCCGTGTGGTAGTGGTACGTTAAAGCGTAAATCGACTGAAACTGTAAGTAAAAAACTAAAAGGAAAACAAATGGGTTTAAATTTAATAAGATTGGGGGAAATTTTGGACAATTACGATGAAACAATAAAATTTTGTCAAAAACATAAATTATTGCCAACTTCCGTTAAATGTCCCACCTGTAATGCCGAATTAACAAAACTGTATGAAATTAAAAGAACAAGTAAAAAACGTCAAGATTTTCGATTTCAGTGTAATAAAAAGAAATGTAAAAATTCCAAAAACCAGGTGCCACTACGACACTCCAGTTGGTTCGCCGGATCAAATCTATCTTACCGTCGAAGTCTCCTCTTAATTTACTGTTTCATTAAGAAATTTAATTACAAACTTGCTATTGAGGAGACTTCGTTAAGTTCTGCCGATGACGATTCAGACACTGAAAGTGGCATCCTTGAAACTGGCAGAGAAACCATGTCAGACTACTACAATTACTGTAGAGAGGTTTACTCTGCCGTTGTTGAAAAGGAGTCGTGCGTTGAGATTGGTGGAGTCGGTCTTCCCGTCGAGATCGACGAAGCCAAATTTGGCAAACGAAAATACAACCGAGGCAGAATTGTAGATGGCCAGTGGGTACTGGGTGGGATATGCCGCAAGACACGTCAGGTGTTCTTGGTGCCAGTGGAGAGTCGGGACGGTCCTACTCTTGTAGCCTTAATTGAAAAATACGTTAAGGCAGGGAGTAAGATCGTTACTGACGGCTGGGCTGGTTATAACAACTTAACAGCCAGTCCAAAAGGTTATGTCCACACGACGGTTAATCACAGCGAGAATTTTGTAGGTAAGAACCTAACTAACCCTAACCCTGACCCTAAAACTAACCCTAACCCTAAAACTAACCCTAACCCTAAAACTAACCCTAACCCTAACCCCAAAACTAACCCTAACCCTAAAACTAACCCTAAAATTAACCGTAAATGTAAAGAAAGAACCATATTAATTTAGACTTTCCATTTGATTTTTTAGATCCTGTGACTGGGGCATGCACCAATCTCATCGAGAACACTTGGTGGCAGATTAAGCGGCAGCTGCCCAGCACCCACACCAGAAAGGAAAAATTTGACCTGCACCTAACGGAATATATGTATAGGTGCCTTAGAGGGCCCGACAACCTGTATGAGAGGTTTCTGCAGGATTGTGCCGAATTATATCATAATTAAGGTAGGCGTTTAGAAAGTATTACTTTGTAATGTGGAGAACATGTACATATTAATATTCGGCAAAAGTCGGCAAAACTTGTTATGCAATACAAAATGTCTGACAACGATAAATACAGACGCTCTGCCGAGACAGAATTGCTTCAAAGTTTGGCTTAAGTAACTTATCGTAAGGACTGTAATCAATAGTAAGTTGTACAGAAGACAGACATTTTTTTTAACTATAAGATTTGGACAAGAACAGTTTGAATAGTGATTCGGTAAATGGGGGGGTACGGATCGAACTCTAGCCTTTATCTCTACTACATAAACCAATACTATTAAAAGTATAATAGTTACCTTATTTAATCAAGTTGGTTTGATATACAATGGGGAATAACTCCTCAAATCAAAGAAAGCTAAGTAAAGCAGGAGTTGTCTTTCTTATTGTCGTTTTGGGATGGTTTGCTGTCAAAACGTTATTTTAAATTTATCTATCTTAATAAATGAGAGAAATATAATTACAACTGTCTTATTCCGCAATGATAATGCGCTAACATAATACCACACCCGAATTATCGCAATTAAGTTAACTTCTACTGATGGTGTGGTAATTTCGTGTTTCAACGTGCCTTCCGAGGCTTCTCGAGACTAACAAAATAAAACGGAATGTATTATTTAGCAAATATATAATTATTTGAATACTTAGTATATTTTTAAAATATAACACAAAATCAATAATGCGATAATGCATAAATATACATGGCATTTGTAAAACAAATCGTGTCGCTTTACAAATTAAACGTGCATCGAAAACTTACCTCGCACCTGGTGCCGCCATTTTGTAGTTCCGCTATGTAGACAAAAAATTATATTTAGATTATTAAAAATAATACATTTATAAGACGGTATGCACGATAAATAGTTCTAATATGTCAAACAAAAATATTTTATTTCTATTTTATAAACTTAATTTATATTTATAAACTGTTCCTTAGTGAGTGACATTTTCGTGACCTCAGTAATCAATATATTACTACGCAGGATTAGGTATACTCGCAGCATCCAAATTTCTATATATTAACTTTTTTAATGCCAGTTATGTCGTTCTAATAGCAAATATATAGCTAGTGCTTATATATTATACCGTGTAATGTGAACTGTACATGATTTAGGTGTTATGTGATTCGCATCGACCTATTTGTTTGCGCATTGACATAATGTTGGGTTTGCTGTTAGGCATTATTTTGGACATGATGTTTTCCTTGGATTTTATGTGAAAATAACATTCTTGAGAAGCTGGTATACTATATTTCGTGATATTATTCGGGGACGTCTTGTTGTGTTTATTCAATCATGATGGATGATCCGTACCAACATTTTGAACCACCTCCGGAGGCTCCAGTTTTCACTCCAACAGAAGAGGAGTTTGCAGATCCTTTAGCTTACGTCGAAAAGATTCAACCCATTGCAATTAAAAGTGGAATCTGTAAAATAAAGCCACCACCGGTTTGCAAAATTTGATTTAGTTTTTTCTTTATGCAGGATCATAAATCTTTTTTATTTCCACTAAATATGCACTGTTAAAATAGTCTTGTATGTTCTGCATTTAGTAAGAAACTTAAAACGTATTGTACGTGCATATTCCAACATTTGACATGGCGACGCTTTGTTTGGTCGTTTTAAGCAGCATTACTGAAAAAATATTTTTCGTTTAATAAATGTTAATATTCTTGCTAGATTAATATTTTATAGTTTAAAATGTTAACAATACATAATAGTAATGCACTGAATCATTTTTAAAAACAAATAATAAATATTTTTTAGGTATTTCATCAAATATGTGAATTTTGTTCTGCTTATCTGGGTTGGGTGTGAGGGGTTAATGCAGAAAACCTGACTGGATGGAAGCAATGACCTTGAATCATCAATTTGTCTATAACACGTTTCCTTTCTTATTATTTTATATATTATTTCAAAGTGTCGACATTTAATTTTATAAATACATAATTTTTAAACTTGTAAATTAATTTTTATTTTAGAATGACATATTTGGGGGGTAGTATGTTATATGTTCAAAATTATGTAACTTATCTGTATGGGTTTTAATAAAGAATACTTAGACATTTATGTAATCCTACTTGATATTGAGTTGAAATTCTAATACATTTTTGAAACATTATTTTAATTTAATTTTAATCATTTATAATTTTTATTATTTTAAATATTGAACTTTTTTTAATTGAATATACTTATTTAATAAAATATTTTTTAAAAAGAGAAAAAAGAATAAAGATATTGCAGTTTGTTATAATATGAATACCAATCAGTTTTAAATGGGGGTTTATTTTATTACAGTTCAAAAAAGCAATTACATTGAAATAATTAACTGGTTTTGCTTAATTACTATTGATAATTTATTTTGTCTTCAGGATTGGCAACCACCATTTGCTGTTGATGTTGAAAAGTTTAAATTTGTTCCTAGAATCCAAAGATTAAATGAATTGGAGGTACAGTATGATTATTGGTTTAGTATGCCTATTTCTAGTTTTAAAAAACCCAAATAATGTGGATTGAGGTTTAATTATTGATTTTATTTAGGTATATGTGTATGTAGTAGCAAATGGCTTAATATTGATCTACTGAGTTGGAAAAGAAATGTTAGTGCTGAAATAGAAGACTGTGTCATCTAAGTTGTGAACTGGCAGCCATGTTGGATTTTGTTTCTTGATCCTCCATATTGCTTTTATGGTCAAAATCTTCATATTATTTCAATATTTTCTTATTTCTGTTATTATTTATATGTGGTAAAGGACATATTTTGAAAAGAAAAATTAGTTTTTCACTTTTAGGTATGCTGGCATTACAAAATTGGAAGGCATATCTTATATTTCTCATATATGTGATGCATGTAGGCTTATGTGTATATATAATTACTTCATACACTGTACTTAAGAAAATACATATTAATTAGTAATTGTTTTATTTTTTGTATATCACAGGCTAATTCAAGGATAAAGCTCAACTTCCTGGATACACTGTTCAAGTTTTGGGATCTTCAGGTAGGTCAATAACCTGAATCAATTTCGGCATGACAATGCAGTGCATGGGTACTGTACTTAATACTGCTTAGTCATGTACATTACATCTTATGAATAAATAGTCCAGTTATTGCAAAACAACGGAAATAGTTACTTGTTTAATAATGCTGTTACACAAATTTTTAATTTCATTAGTAAATATGACAGTGAACATATGGTCAAATGTCACAAAAATATTAAAAGAAAGGAAACCCTCTATTGCCGATATTCAAAATAAATATATCATTAACAAGTTATTGTTTGAACCCAAACGGATGGAATGTTAGCTGACGTGTGTCATTGTTTATAACAACATCACTATGCAACTTGCTGATGATTTTTTTTTTTTTTAATCTTATAACAAATAAGTCCATATTTATTTCAAATAGTCTTTATATTGATACATTAATTACAGAAATTATACTTAATGGCTGAAAAACAGGATACACTTCCGAATACTCGTCCACCCACCCAACACTATCCATTAATGTAGCTAACCCAAACCCTATCCTAATCCAAACCATAACTGGTCAAATACAACTAACCTAACCCTAATCCAACTACTCTAACCCTGTATATTATTAATAAACTATGCAATCAACAATGTAATAGTTAACAAAAATGTGTTGAGTAGATCAATAAAGTAAAACATATTCATATTTAGAATAGTTGTTTTCAGTATATGAAAAATCATTAAACATAATAATGATAATAATAATACTAATAATTTAAATTGTCATGGTATATATAATGATAGGTAGCAAATATATCAAACTTTCTTTATTTTTGATTATTAATTATTTTTTTTATTTTTTATTTTTTGCACAGGGCTGCAGTTTGAGAATTCCTCATGTGGAGAGAAAGTTGCTGGACCTATGTACCCTTTACAAGGTAAATTACAACTAAAGTGTGGTATGCTAAAATGTGTTTATTTTGTGATAATGCATATTTTATTGTCTAAGGGCTTGTTCCATAAAGTGTTTCTATTTTCTGCGATCATGGTAAGTTGAACTGTAATATCACAAAAATAAGAACTACTGAGGACTATTGTAATAATTTTATTTTAATCCCTCATTTTATTTTCTTATTCACAATACCTAATCTATTATTTAAATTACATTTTAAATCTTCATTAACTGGAAAAAGCTGTCAGAAAAAGAAAGAAAACCTACCCCAGAAACCCACCACTAATTTGAGCCATAATTAATTCCTAGTTAATATTTGGGGAAAACGTTTATTTGAATATGAGCATTATAATTTATAGAAAAATGAAATGTATTCTAACCAGCCATATTTGATTTGTAATCTTGTGACCATGTACATGACAAAACACAAGTAAAATGATGCAACATGTTAAATGTATTGCATGATGTGTGGCTCTTTCAGCTGGTGGAACAGGAAGGGGGTATGGAGGAGGTATCAAGAGAGAGGAAGTGGTCTAAGATAGCACAGCGTCTCGGCTTTCCCTCGGGTCGGTGTGTGGGGTCAGCTCTAAGACACCACTATGAGAAGATTCTCTATCCTTACTACGTCTTCAAGAAGAGAGCCGACAGCAAAAACCAGGTATAGTTCATTACAGGAGTAATAACCTCCATTGTTATAGCATGTACTTCAGATATTATTTATTTTCAGCCCATCTATGGCAGATGTGTTATTTTTCTTGTATTTGGAATACTGCCAATTTAGATGTTTGAATGAACTCTTCCCAACGTAAGAACATTATTACCAGTTGTATCAATTTGGTGACAGATCAAAGTGTTATAAGACAAATAATGTTTGACAAAAAGAATGAACACTATGTTTTTAAGCCCTTTGGTTAAAATTGTGTGTTAAAATCATATTGCAATCAGTAACTTATTATTAGTGCCACCAGCATTTATTAATTAGCAGTTAATCATTTAATTTTGAATTTTATTGAACATTTAGAAAAAACCCAAAAGCAAATAATGCACACAAACCCCCACAAGAGTGTGGTCTGCAATACATAAAACATTAACATTGTTATAGTTAAGTTTAGGGAGCCAGACGTAAGGTTATAAATATTTCCAAAAGTAGTCTTGTATGGTTCTTGGATTGGTTAAAATGTTTATTATCAGATGTATTTTAGTAGTACATGTATTTATAGACATTTTATTATATGCTTTCTAGAATGGTAGATTTACCATTTGATATAGATATCAAATAATAGCATTCAGTAGCCACAGAGGTTGGAATACGTTTTTGATTTTTACTTTGACTAGTTAGGATATTTAGATGGACATTTTTTAGATTATGACTTTAATTTCACAGTGATACATTTTTATAACAATAGTATTATTGAGCTCCTTTTACATAATTCCAGTTGTTTGTATTTGTTTAAATTTAATAAAGGTCATTACATTTTTAATCATGACTTTGTTTTGAATTTACAGATAGCCTTACAGTTAATTATTACATTACATATTTTCAGCTGGACATCTGTATGTTTGTGCATGTTGGGTGATTATTTGTATGTTTTTCAAAACCTCATACCATGTACATTGTTTACTCTGCAGGATTTCAGTGTGTTTGATTTGAAAACTGACTTTGGATATGGGGTATGTACTTGACAGCACATACCCACATACTGTTGTATTTGCACTAACTTCCTAAAACCGACTACATGTGGGCTGGTGTTTAGTATACCATGGGCATTTTGTGATGTTTGCACGGATATTCTGTTCACTTTTTGTGATGTGTACGACTCATTGTTTAAAAAAAGCTTTTTTGCTTGTGTTTTAACACATGCCAAGTGATCAGTGTGGACTGATGTTAAATTAATCAATATGATGTGCCTTTAAGGCATAATGTCACAGATTTACAGGTTTCATTTCTCTAAATATCGTTGATAAATGGAAAGTATATTCATTTGAGATAACAAACTGATTTATAACACATCACACCCCAGTAATTCGTATAGACACTATTGTTTTCCGATTTATTAACCATCGCAACAGTTGAATTATTTAAACAGATATACTGTTATTAACAGAAAGATGCTAGTTATACAGATGGATATAAGAATTAAATTTAGGGACAAATCAAAGTTGTACTTTCAAATATTACTTTGGCCATTGATAGATCAACAGTCTGTGACACTATGTTTTTAAAATAGCTTTAATATCATGTCTGTCTAACTCGGCCTTTGAAAAGTGGGAAAACTTAGTTCATTTGCAAATAACTTGCACAAATCTGACCTTATTAATATTATCATTAATTTTCATGCAACTAACACAGTTATACTTGCATAAACCTTTGTTTGTTTATGCATTAAACCAAGCAAAAAAAAAAGTTAAAAGAGTTATGTTAAAGACAAGATAATGACAAATGACATGCACTTAGACATAACTTTGGAAACTGCCTTACAACAGTCATTTCAGCACTAAGGTACTTCCAAACAATGTCTTGTGAACAACTGGTATTTCTGAGTAGTCTGACTGGTTATGTTGATAATTTATTTACAATCTAGTAATCATACAATCATTAATGTTTCTTTGAGTAAATAAGTTTAGGATTCTTTCAAATATAGGCCTTTAGGACAAACGATTTAATTTTTAGATTATATATATGTAGTTGCAGTTCTAATTGAAACAAAGAGTTTGAAACTAATATAAGAAGCAAAGTGTAACAAAATTATCCTGCTTAGATATATTTTATCATTGAGCAGTTTGGTCTAGGTTAGTTAGGTCAGGTCTAGTAAATTTTAAAGATACAGTAGTCCATTGGTCTAGTAATTAAAACAGAGTTAACATTGAATCCTGCTTATAAGTAAATGCATGTTTTAAAAATTGTATTCATGCAAAATTGTCTTAGAGATAGTTTGATGTATTATTAAGATAAATTACTCTGTCAGTTTTTAAAGTTATAAATTAACATCCACACATCTGAAAAGCCAGCAAACTTGATAATTTCTCACAATTATTATTATTTTTGATTAATAATAACTAAATAAAATTAATAACCACATATAAGCCATACCTTTCAATTTGCTCTATAACATTTTGTTTAAAAAACTTTCTTTATTATTTATTATTGTTTTTTCTTTCTTTCTTTATTTCTTTTCTTAAGATTTGTAAATACTTGTTCCATATAAAGCAGACTATGACATATCTGTCTTGTCATTTAAAGACATTTTGTACTGATGAATGATTTTAGAATATTGTTATTATAACTAACTATTAATCTACTAACATCTATATTACCATGTTTGATGAATACATTACTTTGTATTTTATATAAGATTTTTAATAATGAATGTGATTTAGATTTTTTGTACAACCATTTAACAATTTATGATTCAGGATTCTGACTTTGAATGGGAAAATGATGAATACTTAATTAGGGTATGTATGTAGGATAATGTGTATATTAGCTGCCAAGTATAGTTAATGTATTAAAATATTCACAACATATTTGTTCATGTTTACAGATATTTTAAAATATGTTTTCTTCTTCCAGCTTATAATTCTCTGCCATATAGCATATTGGATGAAGTTCAGTGCATTAAGTATTTGTATTCTGTAAAAGCTATAATTTTTTTTTCTTTGCAATTGTATTTTACTGTAGATAAGAATCCTGTATAACTATAATAAATACATTTCTTGCAATAATTTCTGATAATATTATTTGTTGGAAAATGTATTTGTGCAATTTTTGTAATTTACTGGAAGAAATTTTCTGAACACTAAAAATTCTTTATTCATCCATTTCTAGTATATTAATAATCAGTGCAGTTGAAGACAGGTTCTTTCACACCTGCCTTAGCAGTAATGACATGTTCTAAATACTCATGACAGCTTGGTGAAGAATCTCTATATGTACTGACAGCCAGTATTGATTTTCTGTCAGCTAGTCACGTTCACATTTGATTATCACGTTCATTTTACATAATCTATTGCATCATACACAAATCAAGTTGAGTCATTTGGTTAAAGTGCAAAGGATGTACTGTTATAGTGCACACCTGTTATGAGTTTAAGATCTTTTGTGATTGGGGATATAATATACCGGTTATTGATCTTATTGATATAGGTGAAATGTTACATTGCATAATTATGTCAGTGTAAATATCAGTTGGAAAGATTATGTTCTTAAAAAATAACTGGAAATTATTCTAATTAAAGCAGTGCTCCAGATAATTTTTAGACTTCTTGCGAATTTCACTCCCTGTTTTGAAAATAATTGAGTGAAATTTAAAAAAAATTTCACTCCCCATTTTCAAATTTATTGACCGAAGGTGTCCAAACATATCTGCAAGTCGAGTTCCTTTTTAACAAACTCTGTGAAAATAAGTAATCCTTTATACACTTGGAAAAGAAAAGATTGATGTGAATTGAAAATCGTTTGCTTATCTTGTACACACACTAACCAAAACAGTTGCATCTTTAAAAAAATTATAGGCGTAAAATACGCTGATATGCAGCTTATCTGGAGCGCTGTTAAAGGTAGAGACAAAATAGAATATTTGTAAAGTAAATATAAAAATAAAAACTGAAAATGCTTGTCGTTGTGTTATTTCTTCTCCGTGTTACTATGTATATGTTTTAACATAGCTTAAAGTTAAATGGTTTCATTCCAGGAAGGGATTTATTGTTTATGTATAATTTTACCTTTCAAATTTAGTGTTATTAAAATTGATGGTGTATGCAAAACTACAGCTGATAAACAATTGGATGTGATTTGCCTAAATGCCATGTCATTAAATTTGAACTAACATTAGCAAAATCAAATCTAGTTATGATTAATTCAGATATAAATATTGACAGTAGTGTAATATTTAATGTTTTTCAGAAGCCTGGGACGGAGAAGAAGAAAGAGGTGAATGAGGACAAGGACTATCAGCCTCCAAACAGTGCGAATGAAGACAAGACAGAAGTCCGCAAATCTAAACGCTTGTATCATGAGGTAAGCTCTGCTGCTGAATTTAATTACATCAATTTTAGGAGCAGGACTTCTAAACCCTTGCCAGATTAACCAAATACCATAGCCCATATGTTATAATTTACTAATAAAATGTGCTTTAAGTAGGCACTTAATTTAATAATTTTTGACAATATACTTTTCATAATTTAAATATTTGGCTAAAAGTGGGTTAATTATTATTAATGATTTAATGATTTAATTTGATATATATTTTTGTGTACTATTAAGTTAAATTAGATCAGTTACATGAATTATACTGTTAATAGTTAAATTAGATGGATACTAACACCCAAATGAAAAGGAAGCAAAAGCATATATCTAATATAAGCCTGTTATATGCTTCTGACTTCTCAGTATTTTGTTGATTTTATTTATGATTTTGTATGTTTCTAGGAGCCTGTTGTGGACTACTCTGTCAATTCTGAGCTGAAAAAGCTCCAGTTCTACGGAGCTGGCCCCAAGGCTGCAGTGCCTCCTATTAAAGGTAATATAATGTCTGACTTGGATTTAGTCTCGTATATGTTAAAAAAAGAAAAGAAAAAATGTATCACAGGGAATATTTTGTTTTTAAAATTGTGATTAGTAAAAGTTTTAATGTAAATCAAAATTGATTAGCAGTTAGTGTTGTATCATTCAGAATTGTATGGAAGCAATATTTGAAATTTGTAGCTTACTTGGAATGTTTTTTCACCATATTAACTCTTATAGTGTTAAAATAAGTATAGTCAATTCCTTCTTATTATTCTTTGATGTAAATGTGATAGGGACAGTTGAAAACACATTAAATTAAATTATTCATTAATTTACCATATATCTTTTGCAGAAGAAAAGCCTGATATAAAGGATGTTAAGGGCAGCAAAAATTCACCGAACAAGTCGAAGACACCCATTAAAGAAGAGGACAAGAATTCCAATGGAAATGATGCTGATGTAAGTTTTAAAACTACTGATCATAGAGCATCTTTTGAGAGTGACATCGTAAATCAGTTTACTGATAAGTCAGATGATGAAGAACCTGTTAAAACAAATTATCAAATAAATCGAATCATTTTTGCAACATTTACTTAAGAGAATTATAGAGTTAAAATACTTCTGTTTCCATGAGTAAAAAGTTAATCTGTAAGACATATACTGATTGTTATTAGCTGAAAAGGTATGCAACTCTTTATTTGCAAGTGTTTATAGAGTTGTCTCATCTGGAATTTCTTCTTTTAATTTAAAGTTATCATTATTATATTTAACGACACACAACACTTTTTTATTTAGTATTTATTTTAGCATAATTACTATGTGAAACATAAAGACTGTTATGGGTCAATCTGATTAGACGCATGTCAGGTTGGTGCTTAAACTGTGGAACAATTTTATCTTCTAATAAAACTAACAATATTGAAACAAACTAACCTCCAAACTAATGAACATTCAGTCGTTGTTGTTGCTGTAACACCCATTGTTTACAGAGCATGCCGTCTTCATGCTCTTTGATTCCGCAGGTTGACCAGTACCTGTGTCACGTGTGTAAGCGGGGCGATGGAGAGGAATACATGCTGCTGTGCGACGGATGTGACGATGCTTTCCACACCTACTGTCTGCAGCCACCTCTTACTGATGTTCCTAAAGGAGACTGGAGATGCCCCAACTGTGTGGAACAGGTAATTTTACAATTAGTATTAGTTGTTTTGGTAACATTGCATTTAGTTGATTATGTCTTTTTATGTCAATGATTGAAACATCAGATTTGTTCGTATAACTTAGTACAACTTATAAGTTAGTGGGTTTTAGTAGATATAATTAAAATATTAAAATATATATGAGTTTTAAGGAGATTGCATAAATGTCTAAATCTATAGTGGATATTCTAGTAAATCGTGGATTATTGGTAAGCTACATCATCCTTTTTTGTGTAAGCCATGAGATCGAAGGCTCGAAGGTAAAAATGTGTTGGCATAGCATTATATAAAATGAATGGCAATCACAGCCCAGTGATGTAAATGCTTAGCTAATTTGTATTAGATTCAAGATCAGTTTCTATCAGTGAGCAGGTAGGGCTGTTTTCACATATTGCTACAGATATTGAGTGCATTGTTAAATGTATTTTAAATATAAAATATTTGTTTTCTATTATTAACACTTTATTGTTTTGTATGTTCAGCTGTGCAACAAACCGGCCAATGTGTTTGGATTTGAGCAATCTAAGACAGAGTTCAGTCTTCAGTCCTTTGGTGAAATGGCTGACCGCTTCAAGGCCAATCACTTCAACATGCCAGTGCATGTAAGTTTTAACACTTATTACTTGCATTCACATGGTTGAAATAATTATCTTTGTATACATAGCTTCATGCCACTCAATCGGTTTTTAGAAAATGTTTTCTTATCTTGGATTGAGAAGCAAAATTAAGCTGTTCTTATTAAAACTACCGCTCACACTAGTTATTATTTTAAAGGAACTTCATATTAAAAACCTTATAGAATCATCTAGTAAATGCTTTACAATTTTAGTAATAAATGTTTGTATAGGTTGCATATAAAATATTCCTTGCTGCTTATAATACTTTTTTTAATGATAATTGCATATGAAATCGTGATGAAGATTTTGTTCTTATTTTGTTCTCAATTGTTTTGCGTCATATATCCACAGCTATATAATGAATGATAATAAGCTGAGGACAGTATCAAAGTTTTAAAATGTCTGCCCTTTGTATGTTTCAGAGAGTTCCGACAAGCATGGTGGAGAAGGAGTTCTGGCGACTGGTGAACTGTATGGAGGAGGACGTGTGTGTGCAGTATGGAGCAGACATTCACGCCTGTGAGATGGGAAGTGGATTCCCTACAAAGCCAGAGGAGGTCACATGCCCAGAGGATGAGGTAAATATTTCATCTTTTTTTTAATGTGATGTCAGTTATTGACTTATATTGCAGTGTATATTGAAAAGTAGAAGTATTTTATTTGACACACTCAACACATTTTATCTAGTTATATGTCATCAGGAGTATGGTTAAGGACCACTATGATATTGAGAAAAGCCACCACATTGGTTTTTTATATGCCCCATCTCATAGACAGATGGCACATATCATGTCCTTTGATGTATATTGAAAAAGAATACCCTTACTTCATATGAGATATCTCAAGATGCAGATTGCTTGTTATGGATATAGGGGGGAAAAGCCAAAAATATTTTATAAGAAATAAAACAACCTACTAAACATCAGGGATATATCTGATTGAAATGATGGGTGTTCATGTTTTATTTATTTTTAGATACAAATCTGCTAGGCATTTTCAATAAAAAATAAAATATAAATTTGTCTTGGAGCTTGAACTGTTTTAGCATTACTAAAGCAGGGTTCAGTATTAGTTGTAATTGACTGTCCTTAATAAGAATTCACTGTAATTTTTTAATGTGATAGCTCAAGTCTTTGGCATTGTTGTCTAATTCTAACTAATCAGAATTGATACATAACTAGTTTATGTACTTCATCTGGCAGAATCAAGTTATGTGAGATTAAGTAAATGGTTTACATGTTTTCCCCCCAGCAATATCTAAAGTCTGGCTGGAATCTGAATAACCTGCCTGTTCTGGGGCAGTCTGTACTCTGTCACATCAGTGGTGACATCTCTGGCATGAAGGTAAGCCACCTGTGTATTAAAAATTATTACATTAACTCTAATACATTTCCAGCTACAATTTAAAAATAAAAACTTGATATATCCATCAGTTAAATTATATTATAGTTGGATTTGTGATACAACACATTCTACCATGTTTATTCTTTGAAATAAATATAATAATATCCCATCCGTGTTGAGTGATCCTAATCAGTGAGAATGTTAATTTTTAAAATATTTGTGACACTGATAAACCATTAATACAAATTGGACAAACTTTGTTAATCCAGATATATTAATTATTCTTAAAACTTGACTGGATGAACAAATATTTGAATAACTGAATGCCTTGGAATATTTACTACTATTACTATTACTACTACTACTGCTATTATTATTATTATTATTATTATTATTATTATTATTATTATTATTATTCAAAACAAAGGAAATTCTAATAGTTTATTTCATAAATACAAATACACAAATATTTGTCAATATTTCACAAATTATGCAGAAAGACTGAATTGTCAGACAAATTAAAACAAATTCCAAGTTTTTTCATTGCCAGTTGTTTCAAAGTATTTCAAGTAAATATGTGGTGTTTTGTTTCATTATGTGTTGGACTAATAGTTGTATCAGTTTGATATTGTTGTCATTGTTTTGTTCATCAAGTGTTGATTTGTCACCTGTGACGATATTCAGGATATCACAGCCTGTTAGAGACTTGCCAGTTTGTTCCTGGAGGTCAGAGTCCACATATTTATTGGCAGTAGAAACTGATGATTCTTTGTTTTCTTCTGCTACTTCCTACAATTTCACAAGTCACTTAATACAACAAACCTGACATCTGTTGCTTTGTTTCTTGTCAGGTATTGACATTTTATTGATTATAATTGGTCTGAGAGCAGAATACACAGACTAATGAATATATTTATAGAGTTATTGTCTTTGTTTTGTCATTGTACCATCCATATGGTGAGGTTTCTGGAATATCGGTATCCAGATTAATGAGGTTTGATTGCATATTGTTAAATTATAATTAAAATGTTAAGTGTTTATTAATGTTTATTTTTTTTTACAGATTCCTTGGTGTTATGTTGGCATGTGTTTCTCGTGCTTCTGTTGGCACACAGAGGATCACTGGAGTTACTCCATCAACTACTTGCACTGGTAATTTATGTTTATGTATTATTAAAAGAAACTGGAAATATTTCTATGTTAATAATTATTTTAAAGTAAAACTGTTTTCTGTAATATATAGCCAACTATTGGGAAGAGCAGAATAATAACATCTGAGTGTAATATATATTTTTAAAGGCTAAAACTAAATGGTTATACATTATTAAACTGATAGATGTATTTTTAATTGGATACATTTCACATTGTTTTTGTCATGTACCATATCAGAATTTGTTTTTGTGTTTGAAGGGGAGAGCCGAAGACTTGGTATGGTGTGCCAGGTGACTGTGGAGACAAGTTTGAGGAAGCCATGAAGACCATGGCTCCAGAACTGTTTGATCAGGATCCCTCTCTGCTACACCACATCACCACCATGATGAACCCAACTGTTCTCCTTGCAAAGGGTGTCCCAGTGAGTATTTCCTAGATTTTGTTGACAGCTGTGTTTTTACTATATATTCATTAATTTTTACTTTGTTATTGTATTAGGTTTGGAAATATTTGTTTAAATTATTTTTAGTTTACTGATGTTCGTAGGTCTCTTATCAGTTCATTAGGTAAGCATTCTACAACAGTTATTTCTGTGTTATGTATAGGTATACCTCAGAAAAGAATTATTGCTGTGTAAATTTAAGAGTTTTAATGGTAAAATTGTAATATCAGTAGCTAAGTTTGTTTTACTTATATTATTTCAGTTTTTAAAACATTTAAGTTCCATATAACTGAGTTTGGATGGATATTTAATAATAGATATCACTCTTTATTTGTAAAATTAGTTTATATTGTTTAAGCATGGAGGTTTGTTAAAAAAGTAATTCAGTTATTGAAAATTACTTGATTTATGTTTCAGATTGTTCGTACTGATCAGCATGCAGGTGAATTTGTCATCACGTTTCCCAGAGCATACCATGGTGGATTCAACCAGGGATATAACTTTGCTGAGGCTGTCAACTTCTGCCCAGCTGACTGGGTAATCATTTTAAATACATTTTTATCACATAATTCGACTGGTGGTAATTCATAGGGGTACGTTATCCAGGTCATAGAACTTCTTAATGGTACAGTAGGTGCTAAAAATTGTTCTATTCACCACATTTAATAATCAAAACTGATTACAGAAAACTATAGCAAAATTGTAATGAAATATCTTTTAAAATCCTATTAGAAGATTGAATTGAAAAATCACTATAGACAAATAAAAACAGATGATATATTGATTGCAGTGTTTTTAATTATTCTCATTTTGGACTACAGCTGAAGATGGGACGTAAGAGTGTGGAGTACTACAGACTGTCGAAGCGGGAACTGGTGTTCTCTCACGAGGAACTTGTGTGCAAGATGGCTGCAGACCCAGACAACCTTGATCTTAAAGTCGCAGCTAGCACATATCAGGACATGCTGGCCATTGTGGAAACAGAGAAAAAACTGCGGAAAAAGCTTCTAGACAGAGTAAGTGTGGTTTGAAAAACAAACCCTGTTAAAATGTGGCTTATGTAAAGCAAATTTTGTTAGACTAATTTAATAGTCTTTATTTTAAATAAAATTCTTTAAGCAGCTAAAAATCCCATTAATTATAATGACTATAAAAAATATCTTTTGAGTATCTTTTTAAGAGATTGGTTGTCAAACATCATCAGTTAATATCCTTTTATCCATTAAATCTGAACAATTAATTTTGGTTGTCAGAAGACCATAACGGGACATTCACACATTAACTGTTTGAATAATTAAATGTTTTATAACACCAAAACCAGTACATGCATTTTGTTCCTTACATCATTTATTCAGACAGTGATGGTTTAGGACATTTCGCAGATGCAAAAATAAATAATAATAATAATTAAATATAAAAAAATAATTAAAGAATAAAGATTATTTTTATCAGGTTTTTACTATATTAAACAATAAGTACTATATGCTGATTGTCTGGTTCACAGGGTGTTGTGGAGGCGGAGAGAGAGGCATTTGAGTTGCTGCCTGACGATGAACGTGTGTGTGACTACTGTAAAACAACCTGCTTCCTGTCTGGACTGACCTGTCCTTGTAGTCCAAGTAAGTCATTTATATTTCTATTATTTAAGATTTTAGAAGTTCCTCAGGGCTCCAAACTCAAATAAAATAATCATAAATACTGTAACAGACTGTAGTTCTGTAATTGAGTCGGATGGTCTTAACTAATTTAATGATCTGAACTATTTAATACTGATTTAATCAGTATTGTGTATAGTGTCTCTGTATTTGTTTTGCTCTTGCTATCTTTGAAAACTAAATATTAAAATCATTTGAATATTTTACCATAAAATAGTAACAGCATGCTATATTTGATACTGTTATACATATAGTTAATAAATATATATAGAGAGATGGATGGATGGA
>JAUTBY010319635.1:0-31070 GCA_032361585.1 Peltospira operculata | reverse complement strand
TATATATATACTTATTCTATTGGGATTTACAAAACTATTTTACAATATGAATTTTTGTGGGCTAGTGAAAATGTAGACATGACCAGTGAGTATTTCTATGTTCTAGAAGCCACGAGTAACAAGTTTGACCTGTTTATCAATCCACACACCACTGCTACAATAGACATTCTGTAACAGCTGAAGAACTGCTGATTTGAATTACAGATGGCCAGACAGTCACAGTGATTAGTAGGCCTATAGGACTTCAGCTTCTGGAGGCTGTTCCATATGTCCTCTCATCTATCTATTTCATTCATCAGTGTAAATTACCATGTCAGATTAGATTGTAATTAGTCAATTAGACTGATAGCTATACAGCAAGAATTGAAATCAACTGTTATTAAGGAAAATAACTCAAATGCTGCATAGTTACTTGGGTTGCACTTTAACACAATTTACTAATAATTCCAGTGTCTGTCAGGTTAAGGTTGTTATAAAGTACTGTTGAAGACAGACAGACACAGACAAACAGCCAAGTTGTGACCAATCCCAAAAATGTCGAAGTGCTGAGACATGAATCACTTTAGTTGGGAATTGAATCATAACTGGTCACTGCGACACAATGAGTAAAGCTGATATGGTAAAAATTGGACATCTGACCAGCAATAAACACATGCAGGCGTGCCAGACATATTGATTTTTTACAATACCAGACTATTAAGTCAATCAAAAAATGTCATTACAATCAACAAAATATCACTCAAGTTTTACTTACTATTTCATCCACACGCATTATTTGCAAATACCTTTACTTTGCTGGGTTTATTTTTTATTATAAAGGATAATTTATAATGTATATTTTAGTTTTAAAATTGACAAAGGCAACAGACAACTGGTGCTTACGATGCAAAATGTATTTTTAGATGAATCAGGATCATGTGACATTCCCCACCATATTTTAATGCATTACTAAACATCAATAGATTTCTCGGTTTCTCTTTGCTACAGTTTCTCTTTGCTACAAAACTACAATCTAAATATGAATTTCTTTATATTCAACAAAATAAATTTCTACTATTTAAATACATTCACTAAATCATCTTTGAATAAAACAAATCCATCTGTTATATTTAAACTGACATTTAATATGACTGCAGCACTGACTTGCCTTGGACTCCTATAGCTAACTGCATACATGTCATACATATTTACAGTTTCTGTCATTTTCTCTTGAATATGAAGACCGAAGTATTGACCATTATGTGCCATCTATATATCCTCTGCATGCAGATACATTTTCAGTTTAGATCCACCAACTGATCATAATGGTGTGCAGTGAACAAGTCATATGCTCAGAACATTATACTGCTTGTGTTGTAAGTGTATAGCAAAATAATAACATAATAGTAGTAATTTCAAAAATAATTTTTTTGAAAAGCAATTATTTATCTTATTGAACTAAAATGGGTTCACCCCTCCCCTCCTTACATGCACACACACACATACACACAGGAATTTTAGTTTTTGGTTTATTAGAAACTTTTTAATCACTAAAAAACCAATTAGCTTGTAAAAAATACTAAATGTTCACAAAATTAATGGAAATAATAATTACTGTAACATGATCCTGAAAACTAAATTCCAGTATAAATGCATAATGAAATATAAAATGTAATAAATGTTACATGAATGAAGGCTAAGGCATGCTGTGTTTTCTTACCCAGCCACAGAATGGCCTGGTTGACATCAAAGGGGTACTTCATGTCGCCATCCACCAGGCCAGGTGTGTCGACAAAGGTGACCAAACTGAACTTCTTTTGTTTTGATGTTGAGATCTCTGTTTGCAGATAGTCAACAACCCCTGGAAACAGAAAAAAGTTACATCCAACATCATTTAGACTGATTCGTAATCTTTTTTATACATACCAACATTTGTTGAAAAGCAAGTAGTAGGCAAGTGCTGTTGAACTGCACAAAGATTCACACAAAAGGCAAGTTGTGCATGGGATTTACTTATTTAAAAGTATTTTTATAACCAGACATATATTAAAAAAAAAATTAAAAAAAAAAAAAATTAACATTCTTCTCACACCAAAGGACTTTTTAAAATAATTAACAGTAAACACTATCTACTATACAACACATAAAATTAAAACGATAGTGGCATATTTTAATTCAATTCATGAACACAACCCAACCACAGAATGAAGAACACGAACATCAGCAAACAGACAGTATTTGAATTTATTATTTTCAACAACTGATAATTTAGTATCAAAAAAATTTATACTTGGAAAAAAAAAGTTTAAAAGTTGAGAATGTTACATTAGCAGTAATTATTATATTTTTCTGTTGTCATTCGTTAGTTATGGCAAGTTGAAAACTCATAATTAGAAGAAAATTACATATTAAAAACAAACCACACGTTCATGTGGTGGTATCCCAGTGGGGTACTGGGATTTTGCAGTTTAGTGTCCCAAATTGAATTCTGACATCCAAGGAATATCACGATACCTTTATTGCAAACACTGGAGGGGGAGGAGGAAATTTACAGGTACAAAACAGAATCGATATTTAAATACAACAACAAAAAATACCCTTTTCTTTCTAAAAAGATTCCATATAAGCTATATATTCCTAGCTGTTATTTTTTTAAACTTGCAAGCCAGCTAATAAAAAGTAATAAACATTTATTTCACTGTCAAAAGACAAGCTTTCAAGTGTCAATATGTTAACCCCTAATCTCAGCAATATCAGCTGATAAAGAATAGTGAGTCATGATAGTGTCTATAGCACTAAATTTTAACAGTGCAACACCGACTGAAACAAACAGGAAAGAGCCTTATTTACAAAGTTTATGACTTACATGAAGATGTTAATCATTATAAATGCATATATTTACATGTCCCAGGCAAAAACAGTTTAAATGTTCAACCCTAATTGAGTTTCTGACATGCAGAATCTTTAGTTTGTGAATCTTCTACTATAGCAAAATAAATTATTCAGTATGTACTTTCAGTTGGTATAGTAAGTATTAGAAAAGAACAACATGGTTTTAATCGATACCAACAATTTAACAGCAACAAGAAATTAATGCAGCAAGAACAAATAATGACCATAACTATGACATTTAGAGCAATAATCACATTGTTATACAGTAAATCAGTAGATATTTTAACTTTCTACAATGGGGGGAAAAGCACAAAAGCTGCAAACACAAAAACTAAAAATGCTGTACAAGATACAAACAAAACTAAAATTTACTGTTGTGTTATATAATTTTTGGAATTAAATAAAACAGTTCAGAAAGAGGATGCAGGTGAACATTTATCACTGGTAGCTGTTGTCACCAATCACAGCCCTTCATTTGGCAGCTCTCTGTTGCAGCACGATAGCTGACCAAAGGAAGAGCGGCAGTCGGCAACATCCATCTGAAATTTACATTGTTTCTATCAGAAGTATTCGCATGTAAATAACAATGATGACTTAAATGTACTTGATCATAAATTAATTCTTTTTTGTATGCCCCCCCCACACACACACACACTCTCCAACTGTTAGTGTAGATTATATGTGTAGTCCTATGTAAATATGAGCAGTTAAACATGTGAAGTGTTTTCAATGGGGTGGTGGGGAATATTTGCTCACAGGTGCCAGGCCTTTCCAGAAAATATTCTTTAAAAAACATCAAATTACCCATGCTGAAGCATCTTTTTGGTGAACACATTCCAACTTATTTACTCTTGACAAAAACCTGAACAATATACTGTATGTGATTTACTTATACATTCATAAGGATAAAAAATACCACAGAAGATTTTTCGAGGGTGTTTAAATCGTCTAGTTCTGTGCTTTCAACCAGTTAAAGGCTAGAACAGCACCCAGGTCAGACACTGTTCATGTAGCAATTTCTTGTACATTGGACAGCTCTTCATCAGGCAGCTTGATTTCTGGACACAAGACTGCCACATGAAAAGCCGCCAATATCAAGACACCTTCAGTTTTTCCTTATGTGTTCTGTCATTTACTATGCATATTATTTAAATGTGCACAATTCCTTTTGAAACTATGTCAAAATATGCTACATTATGTTTACTATTATGCTAAAAAAATTAATTTAGTGAAATTCCCGTTGGGTTGTAATATATCTGAAATGTTCAATTAACAGTATTAAATTGATTTTATTTGAACAATACACAATTAAAACGGCATTGAATTAAAAAAGTTTCACACACTTCCTCACTGCACTTTAATTCTGTTGTCATTGTTGAAGATGTACCCATATTCAACTTTTCAACCTTTCTACTACACCTTACAGTTCTTAAGTCAAAAAGAAAAAGAAAACACATTGATAAAGGTGCAACAAAAATGAATGATGGTCATTAAAAAGCCAAGTGAACTATGCCATATGTCTGCCATACATGCATCAGAATATATTATCCTTTGAAACTGTAAAATATGATTGCCCTAAGGTTTTGATTTGTGACTTCCAAACAAAGCCATACATTTATGCATGTAATAAATACGAAATTGGGGATTATGTGTCAAATGTTTTTATCCCTGTTCTATTTCTTTTTTCTCTTTTTGCCTGTCTGTTTCAGCTCAGGTATATGACATTATATGCTTGCAAAACAATCTATAGTTCAGACATAAATGTGCTGAATAAGCAAAATCAAACCTTTTGTTAGCCACAGCTGGTAGGACCTGCAGTTATCTTGTTACTATATGAACTGTTCAGTTCTCTTCAGAGAAACCTTCAACCAGTAATCCAGTTTGATAATATTGAACAAATTATGCAATATATTCATAATGACTATTAGCATGCTGGAAATCGAATACATGTTACAGACCTTTGTGTAAATGGTCGTATTATTCACTAAAGCTCTATTACACACACATACTTGCAGAAATGAAAAAAATATGCAAGTGGGTAATCCGCTGTAACATTATGTCATGTTTGGCTTAGGATCTCTATAAAGCATTCACTTGAAACTGTCTTAATGGTAGTGCCCATAATGAATAGCATGTTTTATTTTCCTGAATGATTTTTTTCTTTCTTCTTTAAATGTTCTGGTCCCATCCACTCTTCAGTACTCACCATATATTATTATTATTATTATTATTATTATTATTATTATTATTATTATTATTAAATGTATATTTTTCTAATGATACATTTAACACTATTTACGGTCATATAGCAACAAGGGCTACTCTTTTCTGCAATACAACTCTAGTCTTAATGATTAGTTTTACAATTAAATTAAACTCCTTATTATCATTAACCATTTACTAATACCAGTGATATTTAAATAATTTGATTTCAGATAATTATGCTAACAACCACAATAAGAAGTCTAGACGTCTCTAAAGGAATGAATTTGTAAAGAAGAGATTCAATATTAAACATTGTAATGCCACTTAATGCGATAAATATTTAACTAGCTAAATCCTACACTAAATATAAACTGATTATAAAACACCATATATAGCTGGTGACCTTTAAATTTTTATTGTTTAAAAATAACTGCAGTATCACATTTACAGCAGATCTCAGTTTGCACCAACTCCACTACCGGATGAAAGAGCAGGCCAGACAGTATCACTGATCTACAGTGGTTTTGCCTGATGAGACTGGCTATGTTTACCTATGAAACCATGCAATCAGGCACAAGAGAATACACTGTCTGGTCAAAGGCGGCTAAGTATCATTAAAAACTTCCAAACAAATGCTGTATGGCCAATACCACAGGTAATCAGGCTAGTCAGTGCAATGAACGCTTCTCATTTGGGTGAAGAATGTCCCAGCACCATCAAACACTGTGCGCATCTATGAAAATCAATAGTCGACTAGTCAGCTGAATTAAGTGACAGTCGACCAGTCCTGAAGTTGACCATGACATAGTTATGCTTAAAAGTACACAATGTCTAGAAAATTTTAACACCCCCAAACTCAGATAATAATGATTAGGTCGAGTCTGGACACTGTGTGCTTAAAATACAAAGAATCTCACAGAAAAAACCTACACAAAATGTTCAAATATTTCATAAAATATCTGCTCATAGTTCTATTTGAAATTAAATTATTATGCATATTACATATCATGGTTGAAAATATACGAAAATCTCAACATCAGAATTTAGATATAAAATTACTGTACTTGACCTAAGTTTTCATATAGCTTACTTGAAACTGTAATATTAAGAAAATTGCTATCCAATTTGTATCCAAATGTAAAGTATGATGTCAAATTCCCAGATTTTTCAAGTTTAAATAATAAAGGGCATTAATGTTTTTTGTGCCCCCCTCCCACCTCATTATTTTTTTAATGCAGACACATTTCTTTTATGTTTAAATCCAGTATTAAAGGTATAAATTATACATAAATATGAGCCTGGAAATCAGTCGAACTCTTCAGTGATCATCAATTAAAACTAGACAAATTAGTTTTGATATCATTTCAGTGAAACAAAAACCGATGTTCATTATTTTTTATTTAGCTTACTACAATATATATTACTATTGCATCCTTCCATTCAATTTGCATTTTGTCAAGATATGGTATCATGCAAATATCCTTGCAGGAATGAAAGACTTCCAGAATAAACATGCTAATCTAATTAAGATGCATGTGCCAGCTCTAGAACTTGATCTGCAGTGGAAGTCAATTTATAGACATATCAGCAAACACCATCGTGGGCAGGGGTCCTAAGTCTGGGTCATCCTAGCCCAGTCTCTGGGTCATCCTAGTCTTCATCTATCACGTTTAGGTCTAGTAACTGACTTGACTTGCAATTTCAAGCTGTTTGCACCATGCCTGTTGCAATTTCAAGCTGTATTTATTGTCTGTATTCATTTTAACATATCTATTCATTCCTTCAAGTAAGATTCATGAACATCTTAGACACATATCTCAACAATAATAAATTAAAAAAATTGCCAATGTCTGACATTTTTCCAGTCTGTTTTAGGTACTGCTAGGTATCTGCCAGTTCAAATGCCTGTGTAGCCACTGCACCAACAAAAACTTAAGTTTAGCAGTGTGACGAAGTACAGTGCAGGCATAAGAAGTGAATGATGAATGTTTGCACAATGCACGTTGCTGAACCACACATACATTTGTTTGTTTGCACTACACACTTTTTAATTCTTCTAATTACTTGTTAGTGAGTATGGTGGTAACAGGTTTAAACACAAATTGAGTAAATAAAAGGTTATTATTTTTTTGGTTTTTAAAAATATAAAATATGTATATATTATGCAAATTATTTATATACATGTATTACATTCTAAATGTGTTTTGTTTAACATGGGGTAATAGCTCAGTGGTTAGTTTGTTTACCTTAAAACAATTTCTTAAGACTGATATACCGTTTTATCAACAAATCCTTTTCTTTTCTCATATATTTCAAACACATTAAACAAATATATTTCATACATGCACATGATACCTTGCTTGGAAATACAGCCATTGAGTTAAACAATAATCATTCCTTTGAAAATCCATACATAAATGTAATAAATGTACATGTTGAAAAACGCAGCCCATTTACTAGTAGTAAGTATTCCAAGATTACCGTAAGATTATAATAAAAACATTAATAAATTAAAACATTACCATTATAAATTTATAAAAATGGTATATTTATCTGATACGATTAAACACATAGCAGGCTAGTACATGTTTATAGATAATTACAACACTGAGTTCAAGTTATGTCGTATCAAAGACGAAGAAAACCATTAACATAACTGCAACACTTTCACTTGGCACCTATACAGCTAGCCCAGACATCGGAAAACATCCTCACCTTTCTCCATCTCAAAGTTGCAACTTTTTTTTAGACCTGTCTGTCTGGCCAACACAAAAGCTAAGCAAACTATTGATTTTTCCAAGATGATACAAATTGGCTCAAGGTTCCTACATGCACGAACATTATTTGCACTTGAAAGACTGAGTGTTTTGAAACATGTTGAGAAAAATTCTCCCGTGAATGGATCTGTATTGACCAAGTGCACAAACCTGAAGGTCAACAAATATTTTAGGTAACTACAAATGAATGAAGTCACAAATTCTGCAGCAGGAAAACGACTACACAAAATTCACGGCATTCCATACATTGTTATTTTTGTCTGTTCCTCAAACGACTTGTTTTTTAAGACCCTGGGAATGTGATATAGCTTGCACAACGTTTACTGTACATGCCAAACATCGTTTCAATTAGAACAAGTATAAATGTTGCAGTAGACTCACCTCATTTGTGTAAGTATACAAATAAATGTATCATCCAAACTAGAATTCAGGGCAATATATTTCACACGCGTCACCATTGTTTCACATGTCGGTTACAAATATCCTAGATTATTTCAACAGTTTAAGTCTTGTAATTACCTGTCCATTGTTTTAAGCTGCTATTTTAAAATTGACTTGTGAATGCTGAATGTAGCATATTTTATTCCACATTTTAAACACTGTTATTGTTTTCAAAGGTACAAATGCACATAATAAGTTTTACAAGAATGTGGAAAAAATACAGGAAATGTCTTCAAAATGTACTGGATACATCAATATACATATTTAAACTACTTCTTTCAGACATGTAATAATTAACATTATTCATAATTTGAAAGTAATTTTGACAATTATCTATTCTCCGTAAAAAAAATACCTGTTACTGTAATTCAATAATAAATTACATAACCTTCTAATGCCTAGATGTGATCTGATATGTGTAGAATACAACACCTGCATTCTGATATGCAAGTAATGACAGTCACTGAAAAAACATTTTAAAACCAATAATACTTTTTTAACTATTGTATTAGTTTTATCATTAGACATTGCAAGTCTTGATAAAAGTGTCAAGCCTTTCACTCAAGCAAATTTCTATGATACATTCACTACAGTAATTTATCAGGGCTGACCCTGCCCATAGCCAAATTAGCCATTTGCAAATCTTTACATAAAATGACTACAGAAATTGTGATCTGGCTAATAAAATATGATTTTCACAGGCTGTTTTTAAAGAAATTTCTTGGAAATGGTGAATATGCTTGTAAAATGGCTAATAAATCTTTCTACCCATGGTGAGCACTGATTTATGGTTTTATATCACAGATCATGCTATTCCCATTGTTATATTTCTATAAACATGTATTTTGTGCTGTATAAAAAGTCAAGCAACTCCAAATTCGTCTTATTTGTGTAAATATAATTTTGGTAGTTGAAAGAACTTTAGGAAGGCAAGAATAATAGATATTAAGAATAATAGATATTAATATAACTATTTATCCATTAAACACGCCTATTTTGAAAATACTAATCCCTTTGTTATACATTGTAAAAAGGCTATGATTATACAGTTAAAATGGATCTTCTATCTCACCTTCAATTTGTCGGAGTGGTTCAAAGTGTGGATACAGATGAAGAGTTGCATTTCCCTGAAGGAAAAAAAAAATGGGAGAAATATTAAACATGGAAATTTCAACACAATTACATGGAAATAAAATTAATTTTAATGACAATGTATCAGTTAAGATTGGAGTTGTGAAGACTTAAAACAATTATCTAATTTTGAACCATCAGGAGTAAATAAAAATCTGTGAAATTGTATGCAAGTATTCAAGTCTAAAGTTCACAAACTGATAATGTCATGCATTTATTAACTATTTATAGATATTCCATGGTTTATTTTGGATGGAGTTCTGTATAAAATATACTGTTTGCTACAAACTTAGTTGTTCTGCTGCAAAATCATGAATACGTCACTAAAAGTAATGACAGAATTAAGTGGGGGTTTTTAATAATTAAAATTATATAACATGTACCTAAATCACAACACACTTTTTAGATCAACTTTGCATAATGATATATTTGCATGCATTTAAAAATGAAATAATAATGTAATAAACAATGTAATAGCAACAATAACTAAATACTGTTCTTTTATATTACATATTGTACAGCATAAAAACAAATCCAACATCAATATGCAATTTAAACAACAAAAAAAAGGTTTTTTAAAACCCACACAACAAAAGTATGCATGCGAAACAACAACAGCTAACAGCTTTCTGACAGGTACTGATTCCAGACCACCCAAGTTTCAAATAGATACTATAGAACAAAATTAGTTTTGTCTGCTATTACCAAACAGAACCACAGATATGCACAGTATATGCTGATTGATCCAACTTATTTTCACATTTCATTTTCCATTATTTCCATCCCTTGTTTTATATATACTTTAGAACACACACACACACACACACACACACGTGCACACACACACACACACGTGCACACACACACACACACACACACACACACACACACACACACACACACACAATTTTAACTTTCACTCACTCTCAAATACATAAAACATGTTCAAGATGATCAATGTTCAGCATGCCAATAATTATCTGAATCTATTTGTGTTCTGAATCATGCTGACACAGCACTTTCTAGCAGGGAAGATTTTTCCAATATTCTAGTATAGCGATACATCTCCCACACTAGGATATGGCTGTATTTCCAATTTATTGATGATGTGCATATAAATGTACTCCTAGATAACAGACACAAACACATATCCAGAATTAACAACCACTAACTCAGCTGTAGCTGTCATTAAGCATTCTACTGGCTGTGTACTTTTGGATAGAAGAGAAAGCCTTCAGTGGGTCAATGACCTACAGCCAGCTGACACACACAAGGGTATGGCCACTTGCCTTTGTGTTAATTTGACATTATCCATCATGGGTTTATCTGAACTGAGAACATGGTTCCCGCTACACAGAGAAAATCATCTGTATGTGTCTAATTGTGACCTGCTGCATACAATCCAGGCAGAAACATTATCCAACAGAACCTGCAGTTCAGTCTACTTAGTCATGCTGAAATTAGGCTAGCTAGTAGGAATTCCACAGATAATTCACTTGACAAACCCATGACCCGTTTGCACCCACAACCATTTAGCACACATCCCATTACCTTTGTGAAGTGGCATGCTGTACATGATCTATAATTCTACACTTCAGGAAGTACCACCTGAACATTCTATTTTTAAAACAGGTATTCGCTAACCGATTCTGCACATTAACATACTTCAGTTTTATTTTTACTTATGTGTAGTGCTGTTTCAAGTATTTTGGATTGCTTTTATTTAACAAATAAGAAGCTCTGCATAGATTAACCAAGAAAAGGAAAAAAATTCCACTTCAAAAACATTATTCCAATATTAAACGTATCCAATTTTGTTCTAGGGTCATAGTGATGAATTATTTGTGATAAAATATATAGAGGATAAATAACTCAAAAAGCAGTATTTCAAACAAGATGCTATTCACAGACAAATTTCTAGGAAAACAACCCATCAAGTAATAATAGTTTTTGTAAACTCACATCTTGATTTCATAAGTATTTTTTATGTCAAAGCAAATTATGGATTTAATAGATATTTAACTTTCCAACAGTTAGTGTGTGAAAAATAAGCAAATGATTTTATGGTGAAAGACTGAATTGTTAGTCATACGAAATGTATATCACACATGTTGGTAATCAGTATTTCTGGTGATGATTTCAGAATAATGCATTGTTAATCAAGTGGAACAAATGTGTCTATATGGGTGTCTGTGCTTGCATACTGCATATGGTACAGGATCCTGTTACATAATGTTCTTTTACATACACCATCTGGCTACCTCAGAGATGTTGCATGAAAAATGTGAACATTTTGATTACATTTTAAAGAACTCAGAGGTCACATTGTAAATTAATGTTTGACAAATAGTACCGTACTTGTTAGTGTGTGTGTGTGTGTGTGTGTGTGTGTACACATGTCAAAGAGACAACTGGTAAATGTAGAAGTTTTTTATTATATATAATAAACACTAAGATAAAACTGAATAAATGAATCTGATTTGAAAAGAAAATTTCATTTAAAAAAGAAAAGATAAGGAAATGCATCTTTTTAAATAATACCTTAAATGTATTAATTTCATTGTTTAATGAGAAAACAATCATTTTAAAAAGATAAATAATCATCATCATAGAAAAATAATTAATAATGAACAATTAAGCTTCACAATACATTAATTAATCTTATTACTTACTGTACTGAACAGTTCAGTGCAACAAACCAATTAAAAATATCCACTAAGAATTCCATTGTCTAACACCAGACACACATCCACAACGTGATAATACAATTACAACATGATTTTTTTTCTCCAGCCATTCTTTTTCCTGCAAGTTTTTGTGATTGCACATCCAGAACAAACAAGTTGTGTTAGCTCCTGCACCGAGCTGTCTGGTGTGTCAAGCGTGCTCCCGGTGTACCAGTCTGCACCTTAACTCAATGTTGATTATTTGTCCGCCAACCACTCCTCTACCATTCCCATCTGGCTAGACATTGAAAATAACTTGCATCGCAATAACATTTCAAGCAAGTAATTGTCAAGAAGAGAGTCTGGCGATACTGATACTTGCAAGCTTCATGCCACTTGCATCAGTCTCAGACATGAATTTTTTTTCTTTTTTATGGTCTTCATTTGAAGAACATGTCTGTCTACAGCAATACTTTGTGAACATCTTTGATTGTGTTTATCTAAGTACAAGTCTGTCTTTAACTGTAATTTACATCAATCATTATCAAATTACATTATTAATAATCATTTTTAAAAAATGTAATCACTGCTAGATGGCAGAAAGACTATTGAATAATTTAGAAATAAACGAAGGTTTAGCAAAATGCTAGATTAAAAGAAAACAATGGCTTAGTTCTCAATATATTTAACAAAATAATTTTGAATTATATAGCAAAGTAAGTAAGTAAGTAAGTAAGTAAGTAAGTAAGTAAGTAAGTAAGTAAGTAAGTAAGTAAGTAAGTAAATGAATAAATATTTTTTTGTTTTAATAACTTGCTTTACAGTTTAATGTTTAATGACTTATGCACATATATACACTGACTAATATATTAAATTAGTAACGCAATTGCTATTTGAAGCTTTTAATAAATAAATAAAAATTGAATGTTCTCTGTACAGTTGTTGTATATAAATAAAACTGATAACCTGAAGTACTGATGTAGGTTCCAGTCTATTAATGTTAAATATATTTAGAATAATAAAAAAAATTTCTTCATCATTTATCTTTTTTAAAATGAAAGAATGCACCATTAACAAACTGCAGATGACTGACACTGTATCTTGAATCACATGCACACAATGATTTCATTAAATAATTACTCCAACAACTGTTGTTCAATGATGCATACATACACTGTGATGATTCACCATTTACTGTAGTGTCACTCATTCTTTACGACTTTCAGCAATGTACATTTTCCATTTCATTTACTTTGAAGTGCTATTTATATATCCAATGTTTTATTTCTGTACAGCTTTTTTAGATTTTGTTTGTTTTCATAAGGATTTTTTTGTTTCTGTCTGCCCTAGCTAATAACAGTGCTCTAAACATAAATGAACAAGTATCACTCATATCCCCATCTTTTGATATACTGTTTATTTTAGAACTTCAATCTATAGATGATTTTATGAACTTTTTCTTCAGGTGTCACTATTTCTTTAATACCTACTTTAGCACAGCTTTAAAATGAGACAAGAGGAAGTAAAACTCAAGATATTCAAGATCAAGTAAAGATTTGTAGCAAGTGAAAAGTAACAATTTGTACACCAAGTTTAGCAATAATGAAATATTAAAAATACTTTAACAATAATTTAGACTCACATCTCATTCAATATCCATCAAATGTACAACAACTCACCCTAGACAGACACAATACCTGACTACACCACTCCTTGCAATAGCGAAATATGTGGAAACGCATTTCCTGCAGTTGTCTGTGCCAGAGGTCACAGAGTGCACGAGGAGCTGAACGAAAACATCTCTGGATGTCCCGCCCGCCCGGTTTGGGACATACATGTACAGTGATAGACATGTTAATCAGTGTGTAAAGGAAACAACCAGGAAATGTGAAAGCTTTCTGGCCGTGTCACCCAGCAGGCCGATACGGTGATCAAGTGGGAAACTACACTCATGTCAATCGACACTCAACTACTGTGAGAAAATAGCTAGGATTTCATAAACAATGGGACACTGGGAAAACCACATAACAAATGAGAACGAGCTCAGTTTTAAATTGTCAAATGATAGGTGAAATTACATGTGTATCTGTTATGTTAAAATTGTTGTCAAAGATTTTTTCTTTTTTCTTGAAAGTTTGTCAACTTTCATGTACCGTAAATTATGAAGCTATATTTGTTAGGCAAAATTATTATTTAACTGTATCGTAGAAAACATTTGTCACTACTGAACTTACTAGGATGGTGCACAAAACACACACAGACACACACACACGCGCGCGCGCGCATGCGCACACACAGACAAAGAAAGACAGAGTGAGAGAAAGATTTGTAAAAAGTAGGATTCAGCTATATTGTGAAAGAAAACACTGATGTCGAGAAGAAACAAATGTTTTAAGCAGATAAACTATAAAAACTATAAACTATTTTTAAGAGTCAAATGTTTCATTAATGTTTGGACACTAAATATTTTGTTTTTAATCATATTCATAAATGTATTGGTTGTACATGTTTTAATGAATTAAAAAATAAATGTAAGAAAGTTTACATTAGCAAATTTAACGCTGTCATAAAAAAATTTAATACATGTATTAAATGTTAATTATAAAAATGTATTTTTAAAATGTCTACATCTTAAGACATGGATTTTGGATTTTACATAACATTTTAGGTATAGCTTATAATTAAATTGCTACTTACATTACTAGTATCTTAAACTAATATTGTAACCCAATATTTATTAAAAAATTAATTTAAGGTACTCTTCCATGTCACAATCCTTATGTAATGATTTTTGTAAATATTAATTTAACCCACATCAACACTAAAACACCACAACATAATTACCGTAGCTACGTATACAATCGGTGTCACTGGATCTAGTTAACTGTGGATTTTTATTCAAGGAATTTTACCCCTAAGACATATATCACTAGCTGTAATCTACAACACTTACACATCATTTCCTTTCATATATTTAGGTGTTAAAAGAAATTTTAGAATTCTAACAAGTGAACCAATTCTTTTCATAAGCTTTCTTTTTATCCTGGTTAATATTATGAATTTTTGAATTAATGTATTCAAAAGATGATAATTTCTACGAGTCATATATGGGTATTGGAAACACTAAATGTATGCAACCATTTAATTATCTTAATTATACACTTCATTTTTCAAACATTTTTACTAAATTGGTTTTGTCTTCCATCAGACTGACCACTTGTCTAAACCATCATAGGACCCTATTTGATAAGAACTGTCTGTAATAAAATTCATTAAGATAATGTCAGTCTGCTGTCTGGCAAATAGAATTGCAGACATTTATGTTAGATTCCAGCAATAGTGAACAGGTTCCTAATATGTGGAATATTCACAATATAATAATTGTAAGAAACAAAACCATTATCCTCTGAAAGAGAAAGAATATTGCTTCACTATATTCGGAAGCAGAGATTTCGAAGAAAAAGCCCCAAAGAATGGTCAATGTAAGAATTAATGAACCTGTAAATACTGTGCACATTTACCATTTTCAACATAACAGTTATGTGAAGTACTTGTCAAGTATGACTGAATTATGCAGTTTTCATTCATGAGTAAAATGCCTAATGCAATAATTTTACTGCATGAAAGACAATATGTGTCAAAACACACTATACAAAATGATAATGAAAGTCGCCTACCGTGAGAGATTCACGCTTCCTGCCGCTGGTGACAAATGTAAAACCTTGAGTCTCAATGGCTACACCAGTCTTCTGAACATGTTCCTCAACATACCTGCAAATTAAATCAATTAATATACTCACAGTAAATACTAAGAATCTGATAAAACATGAACTGATGAACACAATATAAAACAGAATAGCAGACAACACAATGTTAATATTTCAAGCCAAATTTGCTATATTCCAATTGCTCTTGCACCACTTATTTTTATCAAATTGCCAAGAATGTTTGTTATCAATGTACCTCTGCATATTTTAAGTTACAAACCCTAACCTCTCAAGAATGCAAATATTATATCAACCTGCAAACACATTATATTCTAATAAAATTGTATGAGTTAAAAACACTGTTTAAATGTTATAACACTAGCAAGATAAATAATTTATTTAATGATGCACTCATCATATTTTATTTACAGATACATGGCATCAGGACCACGTTAGTGACAAAGAAAACCCACTGCTACTACATAGGCTACTCTTTCTGATTAGCAACAAGGATTCATTTATATGCACCATCCCACGCAGGATAGAACATACCATAGCCTTTAATACACCAGCTGGTATGAGAAATAGCTCTTATGGTCAACCAAGTAGGATTGATCCAGTGATTCACAATACCATAGAGCACATACTCTTGAGCTATATCCCACTTTCTGCGTCCTGTTGGATGAAACTTCATTGACTAACATATTTTCATTGACTAACATATTTCATCCATCTGAATGCTTAACCTTGGGCTACATGCAGTACTGACACTGTTACTGTCAGGTATGTAACACCTGTATCTCACCTTTCAACTCGGATGAAATTTAGACCAATGTTAACATATTTTATTGAGAACATGAACGACACTTTCTTCCTTGGTGAAGCAACTTTTTAAAAATTATTATTTTCGTAGCATAATGCTGACAGAAGATTAATAGATTTACAAAACAATTATAATAATAATTTTTGAAAAAGGTACTGCTAATTTCAACAGATCTTTAGTTTTATACAAGTTATTCCAGAGCAAATCTTCTCAAATTGTAAAAGAAAAACCTGAGACAGAAACAGAAAAAGTGAGAGAAAAAAGGAGAGAACAGAGGAGAGAAAGAGGACAGAAAGAGACAGAAAGAGAAGACAGAGGGAGAGACAGACGTATGATATAATGATATGTGTGAAAATATTCAATTCCATCCCTCATATAATTTGCTAACTAGCATAAAGGCATCTAATCATACGTATCAATGATGTCTGAGCAATAAAAGTATTGTCAAACACCAGGACTTTCAGTTCACTGCCCGTTTACAACACCTATTATCTACCAGATAGGCATGCAAGCTGTTCACAAAATTTCAGCTGATCAAATGCTTAGTGTGGAATGGAATCCAAACACATCATCATATATCACATGCATTCACTAACCAGCGACCTGCACTTAGGACATTCCTCTCAACTAGCAGGAGCAAATTCTTGACACTAATCCAATGTATATTTAGCAGTGAGGCACAGAGGAAATATGCACGTTCTGACAGCATGCTTCATATCACTGCATTGATTTGCGAGAAATCAATCGGCGTTTTAGAGTCAAGATGAATCTGTTTTAATGATTAGTTTTTAACATCACCCTCAGTCTGTATGATAAACATGATGTATAGATTTGATGCAGTAAAGTCAGTATTTGTCTTGCAGGCAATCTGCCAGTGTAGAAACAGACAATTTGGAAGTAGTCCATGTACATGAACTCTTATATATTGACATAAAATGCAGGTTCACCGACAGAATTAACTTTTGAAAAGTCACATTCTTACCTTTAAAACAAATCCGATTCAAGCTCAAATTAAATTTGTCATAGCAAATAATACACTGCTTAACTGATACTTAATTTAACAAGACCGTTAAAGTACAATGCATATGATTTACTGGGTGTAAAATTTGCTGAAAAAATACATAGCCATTATGTGACCCAAACTTTCCCATTTTACATCATCATTTGCATTAAACAAGTAATCATCTGTATGACATTAACATGCATAACATGGTATATGTCAAAAACTGCAATGAACCTAATAAAAGGGGTTTATTTAAGGATATAATTCTGTGCAATATGGACTCGTATTATCAGACTGGTTTTTCCCACACGAAAAATAACAGAACACTTATTGGAATTAATGGAAACATACAAATAAGCAAATGCATTGACCAGTTGATATTAACCAGCAGAACATAGATAAATGAATGCTTTTATTATTATTATTATTTATGTTTTTAATTAATACTATTTTAAAATTATATATTATTATTAAAAAAAAAAAAAAAAAAAAAAAAAAAAAAAAAAAAAAAAAAAAAAAAAAAAGAGGGGTGGGGAGTACTTACCCTGCACAAAAATCACCTTCCTATTAAGATCATACATCACTAAAATACTATGCATTACAGTAGCTAAACATTAAATTAAAAAGAGCAAATTAAACTGCAGAAATCTACTTATCTATGAATCACTGTATAAATCACAATTTTACAAGTCCTGTCACACACCACACCAATGGCAAGTGCTGCCTTATTCAATATGTCATTTTGTTAGATGCACTTTGAACTCTGACCCAGTGAAATGCTATTTGGCACACAGCTACCTAATTACCACAGCCTAATCTCATGTCTCCCCAAGAACTCTATTTAGTTCATTAGTGTGTCATGATTGTTAAGTGCTAATGAATATTTCCCACAGTTGGTGGTATCAACTGGGCGTGTTGGTGCTGAGGCTAATTGCATTGCTCACTAAGTTCAAGTATGATAATTAATGATAAAATGAAATACATAATAATATACTGCTGTGTATGTGTATTTACACATGATCTACTTCTGTAGTATTTTATTGCTGAAGCTTAACAGCAGCAATATATCTATTGACAGATTACAATGACATTGAAAAGTGAATGTAGACAACCATGTACATGGCAGATAATTGGAGGTCTCAATATGTAATCAGTTATGAATGACATAAAACATTTAAGAGAGTATTTATGGGTGCAAACAAGTCCAGAATATAAACAAAAAATAACAAATTGAAAAAGAATGTGATAAGAGGGACCTGTTTTATCATGGGATACATCATGCAATTACAATATTTTTATACATAACTCATAACAAGTATGAGAACACATGTTCAAGAATGCAAATATAAATAACAAAATAACAAAACAAAAATCAGAAAAGAATGTTAGAATTAGAATTTTACAGATAAAACCCATTATGATGAGATACATATGCAATAACAATATTTCTATCTGTAATTCATAGCTTATCTTTTATTAAAACAGCCATAGAATGAAAGGTTTAAAAACATCCCATCAAGAGAAATAATCAGCTGTTAAACTAGAATACATGCCACAAATTAAGCTAATATAAAAATACTTAACATTATAAAATGGTGGGGAAAATAAAATAAAAAACAGAAAGCCAGTGGAAAATAAAACTATTAAAATTGAATTTCTTTTAAAACTGGCTGGGTTGACAGCCCAATGGACCCATTAATGAAACTGATACTGACTAGGCTATATATTGTTTTCTTTTTCTTTTCTTAAAAAAAAAAAAGAAGAAAGAAAAGGGGGGGGGGGGATCTCTTCATCACTAATTATTTGCTATGTAAAGCATATGAACAGTTTATTTTTGATTTTTCAGGTCAGTTATATTTGGCTTAAAACCAAGTTGGAAAAGATGGTTGTACCAGGAAAATTGAAATGTTATTTGAAAGGAAATTGAGCAACTATAGAAAAACAACTATCTGACCAATAAACATTTATCCTATCAACTTGCATTTATCAATGGTTCTGTTTATTTCTAAACCTTTATAGGATCTTCCTTTATACCAATAACCTGATGCCAAGTATTCATGAAACAGTATTAAATTGAAAAGAATATGGCTCAGTGAACAACTTATTCCTCTAATATGCTGCTTTAAAACTCAATGACCCAAAATCTTCATTTACTAAAAGTTGTTTTTAATCAATATAGATGTCAGTTTCATTTATAAGAAGCAGGATGTATATCAGTGGTAGAGCATTTTGCTCATGGTATGGTAGAATGTCTGAACTATTTCTTGTTCCAGCGAATGCTCCACGAATGGTCCATCAACGGTCATGTTCTGTGCTATCCTGTCTATGGGATAATAAATGGTCTCTTGTTGCTAAATGAAAAGAGTAGCCTATATATATGGCAGAAGCAGGTTTCCTTTCTATCAGTGGTTCTTAATCAAATGTCTGACACTAAAACCTAAATAAAACTGTGTTGAGTGCATCATTAAATTAGGCATTTGTTTTAAATTTGTAAGTGAAAGTTTCATTGGATTTATAACAGAAATATTCTATACAGTGTATTACTGCCACTACTATTACTCCTACCACTATTACTACTACCATTATCATCCCACAGGTCACAGGAGCTGGTATATGTACTCAGCAAACTCCTGATAGCCGCCGACGACACTGATCATTGGGTCAGCAATGACCCATTGCAACTACTCATACACCCAGTTATGGAAAGTGTAGGCATCTAATATTTATGGCAGCCAATTAAAAATTAACAACAACAAAGGAGATAAGTTGTTATATTTTGGCTAAGGATAGAAGATAAATTTACTACACAAGTCCATCCCTACTTTCACCCTTAACCAAGATACAAAAATTAAGCTAACAGCAACATAGAAGACATATTGGACAGATTGCAACATTAATCTCAAGGTTAGTTGCCAGACATTGCCCACTCACTCACTCCCACATAACAACCAGAGATTTATCAAGTGACAGAGATAATGTTTTTCTTGAACAAGAAAACAATACAGCAGTTAGCTTAATGTCTGCCAAGTGTTCAAGACTCCTGCTAACAGATGATCAATAATTATGGTACCTTTTGTAAATATCTCCAGGGATCAAGCGGTTGATTTGTGAGTACCATTTTGACACTACTGTCTGGTCATTTGTTACAAATCACTTAACAGTACCAGCCACAAATCAACAAACAAGTATGAGCTACTACTATCTCTGAAAGAATAATTTGGCTTTAAGCTGGCTACATTACACAGATGTCCATACATGCCCTGCCAGAAATGCATATTTGCCAATATCTTGTCTGAATCAATATTTTTCAGCAAAGTCGAAAGATCCTATGAGACATCTTATTGAAAGTGGCGAGACAGTCTATTTTAAAATGTCAAATTGTGTGACTATGCCCCAGACAGGACCTGATGGGCCACAGTCATCGATTATACTGCATACTCGGTTTAAGTGAGAAGAATTGCTCTCTTAGTTAACATGTTTTAAACATCTTGATGGCAACCGCTGCCAGACAGGGAATCAGACCGGACCTTTCAGCATCATAAAGCAATTAATTTTGTTATCAAATTAAACTGAGCACCAATACAATTAAAAATATATCAGACACATTCTAGGTGCAATTGTGAACATTTTTATAGACAATCTTTTAATGTAGTTCCACTGTTTTAAATTTAAAGTAGTGAACATTTATACTCCGAACCAACTCTATCAATAAAACTACTGAAATGTACAGATGTGGTGTTAGGGAAGGGGCTACCATAAAGAGTTTTGAGAGAAAAGTGTTTTGCTTTAATTACATAACCAGACAACATTAACTAATCATCTTCTAAGAATGTAACTATATTTGTCAATTAACACATTCCCCACACATGATATTCAGTTTAGGAAGATGGTTGAAAAGTTGCATTAAACAATCTGAATTTGATATGCATGTTTAAGACTGTGTAGGTAGTCAATTATCATTTTTTTAAAACTAATATAACCTGCATCCACTGGCCAATTACACAATTTTACTTTTTTATATTATAATAATAATAATTATTATTTATTTATTTATTTTACCTTTGCTGCATTAATTACAATTCTGCATGTCATTACAGATTTTGACAGATTGTGTTATATTTTCTTTTGTCATGCAATTCAAATGCCTATATGAAATTGCATGTCAAAAGAAAATTCTATAGTAGTACATCTTCAGAAAAAGCTTTTAGTGACAAATGCAGCATGTAAAAAAGGTTGCATTTCTAGTGGAATTTCCCCCGACTACTTTGAAATGTTTATTAACTAAATAATTCATCATTTCATAAACTTACTAAAACCTCTCGCATATATTTTATTGGAATCCAAAATGCTCTGTTCCACATGGAGGTATAACGAAAATAGTTTCCGAATATTTGAAACAAACAAGAGGGCAGTGGTGGTAGTGGGCACTTCTTATTTTAATGCAATTTTATTTAGTTACAATGCTCCAAATAATGATTTTCATATTCTGGTACTTGTTTCTAAGAGCACATTTTCAACAGCTTTCCTGTTGAACAAGCAGAAAAATAATCTTATTTTAAACATTTCACTAGATGTCAAAGCATTAATTTTTATGATAAACTTCTGGTTTCATTCCACAATCAGTTGAAGCTTTACAGTAAAAGGTGATGGTACACAATAATAGTAAAACATTCAATTTGGCAGCTTTGCCTACATTTGTGTGATCTTAAAGCTGCAGAGACTGAACGATACATTTGATGTTCTTATGCTTGAACTAAAGTTTGCACTACAGATGTAAAGTACATACTGATAATTACACCACCAATAAAGCTACCTTGAACCATTAAAACCATCTATTTACACCAGAAAACCCAGTGGCATTAACCTAGTGTTGCAGGAGTAAATTAACCATGCAACATAACAAAACCAAGAAAGATGTATTAGACAAAGCAAACAAAAGCAATACTTGGCAACTATAATAGCTAAACAACTACCTTAATAGTCCTTAGGCAATAATGAGATTTTATCATACTATACACCCTCCAATCAACAAGTCATACATTTGATACATTTTTTTTTTTTTAAATTCATATATAATTATTAAAAGTTTTATATTAAACAATGCACTGAATAATGCTATATCAGCACTAGAAATATTTTTATTAGAAAAATACCAGTGGTTCACTGATGGCACACGTCTCAACTGACCAACCCATCAGGCAGCCACTGGGTTACTGAAGCATCTTTTATGTTTTATATACACAACTTTGAGTATACCCATTACAGAACATTGGCTACAACAAGAAATGGCTCAAAACAGTAACCAGAGATGCACTGAGCAAGGGTTTTACCACCAGGCTTACATTCTGCCCTGGGACAAACACAATTCAATGCACCACTACTGAGTCACATCTTTCACTTGAGCATGACATACCAATGCAATAAAATCTTATTGACAGCTGGTGCATACCTTATTGGGCATACCTTGCCAAGTATCCATAATAAAATTAAATAATTGGAATTTTTTATAGTATATGTTACTGACATATTCAACACTTTTCAGTGGTTACATAGCCAGCGAATCGATGAATGAATGTAGGAATAAGCTCAGTCAGTGCATCAGGTATATACAGTAATTTATAGCAATTTAATAAAATGAGCCTCTGCAACATTTGGTTTAAGGGTGAAAATATGTAACTACTAACTACCCATGAAGAGAAATATTTTTAGTCACAAACTAAACATTTTCTTTTCCATTATATAGTGCTGACATACAAGTAGAACCATTAAGACAATGAATAAGAAAATTGCTGCTGCCACACAGGCTACATTTCCAATTAGCAGCAAGGGATATTTTTTAATACATCATCTAACAGATAGCACACACCACAACCTTTGTTGTGAAACACTGGCTAGAATAAGAAATAGATCAATCTGATTCTGAGCAACAAAGAATAACTCATAAAATGGCCTGTGAATTAAGAGTTGTTGAATATTGGTGGGGATAAAACAGAATATAACGAAATGTTTGGTTTAGCACCTCAAATATTAAAAATTATTGTACGACATCAACAATTTAAAGAAAAATATAATTAGAAAAGAAATCCACTGCTGCCATATGGGCTATGTTTTCTGATTAAGAGCTAAATATATTTTATATAGAAACAGTACATATCATGGCGACTGACACATGATGTGGAACAAAAAAATAACCCACTGAATCCACCAGGAAGCATTAAACTGAAGACCCACCAAACCACTGGTGGATTTCTACCACTGAGCTATATCAGCAGCATTAATGATACAAAGCTAGAAAATGTATGATACAAAGTAAAAAGTAATTTATTAGTTATTTTTTATTAGGTAACTTCAAATTAACAGGTGCAGCTGTACTCCATTGATATAAGTTTCTGCTTGATGCATGTCAGTCTCAATTTATCCATGTCTGGTAGACACTTTAAAATAAATATTTTCTAATATTTATACAACCACTTAAAAAAAAGAAAAAAAAGTGTATGTGTCTAGAAAAACAGAAAATAATTCCAAAGTTACATAAAAGCACATGTCTAAAATACAAAAATTATAATATTACACAAGGTGAAACATTAATTCTAGAGTGGATAACTGAGCATTCATACCTCTAGACACATTACTGAAAAACTCTTTAAACAACTGTCTTACCACATAAACCCCAAGATCACAGAAGCCAAATTGATCATACTAATTACACAATCAACAAACAAATGCACAAACACAGTGTTCTGGCGAGAAACGATCTGATCTATGTGAAACATACGTTACCTAAATCTGATAGATGATCTGATTAGAAGAATTGTCTGCGTATTGATCTAGGGCTACACGGCTGTGAAATCTCACAGCGTCTGGCACAATGCTGGAGACGGCTCCAGTCTTCACACAAGTTCACCTCCATAGTGTTTGCCTCGGGCTAATCCAGTCTGGTCAACTAGGCCGGTGTGACCTACCTTAAGGTCAACCTGTCTGGGAGCTACTGCAGTTACCAGCCATGCAATCAGCTGATCAGCCCTTTCAACTCCCATCTTACCTAGTGACCTCTGACCCAACCCAAATACAGTAATAGTGCTAGAACATGGTAGGAGGTGGCAAGCTGTTGGAACACGCTTATCAGACGCACTGAATTTGATCTGTGTTGAGGGAGGAGACAGCATCGCTGGCATGCCAGACCATAGACAGCATTCTCCATCATAATCATTACATAGCCTAAACAATATATAAAATTAGCAACATTCTCCTTTTTTTCTTATTTTTTAACCAAGGCAACAAGTTAATAATAAACATTCAGATAAAAAATGGAAATTTTTATGTGGAATAGCTGTTAAAAAATGGAATGTTATGAAGTGATTTATTGTGCAAGAACATCTCATTGTGTGGGTGTATGCCTATTATATTTTGTACAGTACTTGTAATCTACTTCAACCTCCAGCTAAATGATACTTTATAATCCAGATACATAAGAACACAAATACACAACACATATTTACTGGTTGTAATCAGACTTGGATAAATATAAGTAAAGCACATATTAGTTGCATAGTGGTTCCAGGGTCAATAATCCCCACCAGTAAGATATACCTCAATTCACCAATTCATCCACAATTGGTTTAACAAATACTCTATTATTTATTTTTCCAAAATGCTTTTGAAGTTACTGTAGATAAAAAAAAAAGTCCTTGCTTACTGTCTAAAAGAGGTCAAAAGAGTACTATGACTTGCCAGCAGATGCCTTTTCTGATTATTTTGTTATCTGCATCAATACCATGTCATAACCATAATTAACAGTTAAATACATCCTTAAAATATCCCTATCACATAACTTCCAGATCAATATCTAATATGTGAACTTGAATGCCAAAACCATATGATAGAAAGAAATCTGCTGATTCAGCAAACATTATTTGTAGACAACTGAAAATGAGATGTCTTACAAGTGGTGCAATAAATAATGTTTGCAGTACAATTAGGATAGAGAAAATAACTATATTAATGGCTAAAAGAACCATGCCAGTTTACTTTTAAATGTCATTGTAAACTTAAAGATATTCACCTATTGTTTGAATAATTCAATGTTTTTCCGTGTATGAGTAATTAATTGTTTTTCCTTATCTACATCACTATTAATTCAATATCTACATCACTATTAATTGAATATCTACATCACTATTAATTGAATATCTACATTACTATTAATTGAATGATTCAGTTTTATTAATGCTGTGTCAAAATGGAAAGTCATATACCAGTAAGCAAAATGGTTCTTTGAATATTTTAAATAATATTTTAATCGTACTTTTCAATTTATCAACAGCTGGAAAGAAAGATGTTTTTATTTAATGACACACTCAACATATTTTATCTACGGTTATATGGCGTCAGAGTATGGTTAAGAACCATTTTGATAGTGAGAACAGAAACCAGCTACTATTTCCTAAGTAGCAAGGTGTCACCATTCCATAGACAAGATAGCACATACCATGGCCTTTGATACACCAGTTGTGGAGCACTGGCTGGAACGAGATATACGTCATAGGGTCCACTATGTGGGATCGAACCGACGACCCACCACACCATGAGCGAATATGCTTACCACTGAGCTATGCCCCGCACCATACATACACAATCCATAACTAAAATATTTTCACATTCTGTTTGGCAGCTTGCTGTACACTTCACAAAATAGTTATCCATTATTGTACTGTCTGCCTCATACAGAGCACCACTGGAGTAAATATTGATTACACTGTCCTGTTTTGCTGCACAGAAATATAATTACACAAATAAATGCCCTAAGCACCAGTTAAATGAAGTGAAAAAAAGAAGAAGAAAAAAGGTAAAAGAACATACAGACTGCATCACTGCCAGGTAATATATTTGGAATCTAGCCACATAAAACAATTCTGTTCCTTTCGCAGAAGCCTACATTTTATCACGTCTGATAAATATGAAACAATTTAATTTGTTACATTAAAATTAGATTAATATATTAAAAGCATTTTAATTTAATTGATACATGTATATCTTTAGTTTTCAGATATACGATGTAGTTCTAATGTACTAATAACAATTGTTATAGCACTTGCCTGATGCAATCCAGGATAAAACTATGAACTGTACCTCTGAGCCATTTCTCATTCCATATAAAACAAAAAAGTTGATTGTCTCAATGTTCCAACTTTTATTTATCTTATCTACAAAGCAAATAATTTGTTGGGTTTGCATCGCAGTCTGTGAATCATTCTAGCTCATCTGCAAATCAGTTTCACAGAATGGAACTAATCAAATATGCCAATTAATTGAGCTAACAAATTGAAAAATAAATTGCAATAATTGCTAACCATTCTGTAGTCCAAATCATTCCCTGCTACATTGATTTTAATAATTTGTGATTAGTAATATGTTATATCACTCAATATGTTTTTATTAAAAATGTATTGCAACTTATGGCTGGGCATGAACAATGTAAAATGTACACACCAATATTCCATAGATTACAGTATATAGCATCAAACAAACAAAAAGAGGTAAATGAAGCTGTCATTACATCACTAATCAATCCTTTCCATTATAAGCAACATAGTTATATTACAATGACATAGAACAGATGTACTTATTGTTCTTACATAGTTGCAACACACTAGTTAGAATGGTGTCAATTGATACTAATCTAATCTTACAGTTAGTTGAGTGTTTTGTTAAGAAGCTATACACTATGCACATAAAGAAATACTCATGTTAAAGGTTTCACATCTGGTGACATTTTAATGCACATAATGCACAATAATAAATATGAAGCTGAACTATTGGCATTTTAAACAGTTAAGAAAACAATGTTTTATGTAAATGAAACTTGTGTAGCCACTTTTCTTCATTCCACATTTTACACCAAGTCTTAAAGAATTGCAGAATGCATCACAGAAAGATGAAATGAACAAATGAGTAATATAACAACACCCCAATCTCAACACCATTACTCGTAATAAATGGAAAGGATGCAAAAAAGACCAACTAAAGCCATTGTTTTATTCTTTATTTTACAGAATATTAAAAAACTTCTTTATGGTAATAACAGTACTAATGTATTCGGTTGTAAGTAAAATATCTAACACTGAATCGCAATCTGAATAATTACTAAGACAATTCAACATGCAACTCTGAACAAAATCTGTATTGATTTATTCCTCCACTCTATAACTGAACAGCAGCTCTTGAAAAACACATACAGCTGAATGGCAATTTTACACATGAAGTTATCATATATTTAAACAATACTGCACAGAAATACCACAGCTGTTAACATTTTATAGTTTTTTTAAAAACCAGCACTGCTCAGTGTTTTCATTGCTCGTCAGGAAAACAGATCAATTTGCAAGGTAAGGCATATTCTGATTCAAGGGTGGATTAATGTGCTTGCCCTAGGGCAACTGAATACTATAAACTTACCTGTACAATTCTTGCCTGTAATTACTGAATTTTAAAGGAATTATTTTTTAATATAAAGACACAATCTACATTTGCCCAAAAATGAAACCTTAGTGTACAAAAAGAGTCTGGCAATGATCAGGTACATTAAACAAGAAAAGTACTTTATTTGAGTGTCCAAATAGCTATTCTACATAAAATGTTAGTGTTGTTTCATCATCTATCATCTTGTCAATATAGCTTCTACCAAACTACATTATGAAATTATCTTTTTGATATTGCATCCCAAAAGAAAAAATATATAATGATATGGTAACATGACAAAGGTAGCATTATTCATGGAAATGACCCAAAATTTATGAGCATTTACTATTACTGCAGACTCACAATAACCAAATTATACACACACACAAACATTTGTCATGAAAACTAATAAAATCTCATCATTTCAGTAACATTAATTTTAATAATGTATCCTGGCATATGCAATCAACATATTTTTTATTAATGTGATTATAAATATGAAAAAAAACAACATCACAGTGCATTATGGACAGACAGCATTTTAGAATTGTGTTTTCTGTTTAAATATGTGACTAAGGTTATAATTTTTTTTTTTTTTTTGCAACATTCAAAAAATCATAATCATCAGTTCTAACTAAAGCTATTTTTAATTTGTATAGATGCTTTGCAGGTAAAATAGTTTGAAGTTTTATACTTTATCTTACCAATTTATAAATGAAGATTTGCCAGCCGAATGATTTCCTATGAGCAGAACAGAGATTTTTTTTCTTGGAGCAAGCAGATTCAAACCTAAGCTTTCTGCAATTTTCACAAGACCTGCAAAATAAAAATAGTCAATTATTTGTAATATTTATCCCTTGACAATAGCACTTAGCAGCAGGGACAGTTATTCTCTATGTGCTTCCAAAGGTGAATATTTATTTGCAGGCAATTTATATCTGTACTGGACAATCAACTCTTTTAAAATAACAGTAATGTAGTTTTGTTTTACATTTTAATCAAACAATATTTTTAATATTTCAAAAATTAATCAAAGATAAGTAACATTAAAACCCCCAACTTGAACCCATTACCAATAATTCAGTACAATTTAGAATGAAAACAGAACTGCAGGAGTTACACCCCTTGGTAATGAGGTACAATAGCAAGATGTTAAAATACAATGTCCTTTCTTCCCTACATATTAGGATAGGGACACTGAACATTTTTAAGCACTAATTTAATTAAAATGGTAACATCTGTTCATAAAGTGTCATAAAAAAAGTCTTTGTTAATAAAAAATTACGAAAGATATTTTTGCACTGGTGGAGTATAATATGGAATGTAGCATGATTGGACATAAAATTATCTGAAAAAAAAAAAGACTTCTGACATTGTGAATGATAACGAATCTTTCTATGTTTTGTTACAGGAAAGTGATGAAGATGAAGGTTCTTGCTCTAGTTTTATGGAACTGAATAATTCCACTGTAATTAAGATGGACTTGATATGTATTAAAATTGTATGGATCTTTACAAAATTTGTAAAAATTGTAGTGCTTTAATTATTAACAAAACTTAATAATACATCGTAATTAAATATCTTTTAATAACAAATGCTATATGTTTATTTCAGATATCAGTGTTTCTACTGTCCTAATACTGTAATTCTGTCATTCTTTGAAGCAAATCACAAGATATGTTTGTGAAGGAATATTGATGTTCATCACACGTGTAATATAAACACTTACAGGGTATAATCTACCAATTATTCCCTATTATGACAATAAATTCCCATTCAAGACCATTATACCTGGGAATAACTTAATCTCTTATGATATATGTGAAGGAAAATAAAATGTTAAAAGATTTCTTCTGTTTGTGAACATTTTTACTGTTCTATGTACTACAACGAAGACATACCCAGCAAGTCAGCAAATTTAGTATTAACTCAATATTGATATTTATCATATTTTGGTAAATCCCATTTCCCCCAATTCACCATAAAGGGACCCTAAAAATGTTGTCTAGATTATACCCTGACTTAATTTAAATCAAAATCTGTTACACTATCATTGTTCACAGAGGTAATTCCAGCCGAATGATATAAGGAGCAATTAGTGGCACTATACTGATTGGTAATGTGTTTGACTGTCCAGTTTTTAGGGGTAATATATTGAATCGACACTGGGACTGAATTGTTTGTCTAGTATTCAGTTTATAGGGGTTTCCAGTTTAAAGTTAGTATGGGTAAAATCTAATATTACAGTATATACCTAAATCATGGGACCAAGGAAAGCATCTGTTATGATAATATTCTGGTCTATATACATGTTTTCTTTACTTAATATAGCTGAGCATGTATTACTATTAGAGGTACTGCAAGTTGAGCAGCTAAAGAGACATTCTGACACTACAATATGTTGTACAAACATGTTACATGTGATTTGTAAATACAATAAAAAGTGCAACTAATCTAAGTTATATGACCATCAGTGTCGTATACAATTTGATATTGCGTGGATAAAATTGTTATCCGATTGGCTTCGAGCTCTCTGGATATTGCTCATGTTTCACATTCCACAAGCTTTCTTGTGATATACAACACTAAATAAATTATCTGGTTTTCAGTCAAGACAGGTTGATACACTTCCACATTTTAGCAGACGTCAATTGCAAGGGGACAAAACTCATTTTAGATAAATATTTAATGGATTTTAGTGGTCAAGAGCTCACAATTTTCGAATTGTTAAAATTCCCAAACAAGTTGTCGCATACTTCTAAAATTGTTAAAATTCGGGTGTTCTCACAAAACAACTGTATTGTATGCAGCGTGTCAATACAACATATCGCAGCATGAGAACACCCCTTAAGCATCAAATTGGAAATAAAAGGAATGCAAAAAAATGAAAGAACATGCACATATATGCATATGGGTAATTCCAGCGTTATGGACGTGGCATTTTGCACAAATTTTTATTAGAAATCTTTCAATATTATTTAAACTTTT